>JANHFK010008401.1:0-15869 GCA_036250565.1 Sibynophis collaris | reverse complement strand
ACTTTTTTAGAGATATTTGATGATGTCTCTTTTCTAAGTGTTGCATATTTTCTTTGAAGGGGGAGCTTGTGGGTCTGAGTATTTTTAACTAGGGGAGAAATCGGTTGCTCAGCTTTAATGGGGCTGCTTCTGATTGGGTTAGATTGGGCAGCAGGGGTTTGTTAGATGTGTGCTGCTTCTTTGATTATTGTGTTTCCTTCTATGAGTGACATACCCCCATTTGTCTTCCTCCAAGGGTTTATCAGCAGAGTCAAATCCTCTGGCAGTTATTTGATCATTATTTGGTTTAATTTGGGTATAGCTTTCTTGTGTAGGTTGGAATTTGGATAGAATTGCCTCTAGATCTCTTACTTTTTCCTTTAGTAGTTCATATAGCTTACATTTAATACATATATAATCTGGATGTTCTTTGGGCTTAAGCACATACGTGGAACATATGCGCCTCTGTTGTGCTGCCCATCTCTGCTGCTATGATCTCCCCCTCCGATTCTGCTGCTGCGTTTCTCCCTTCCACCGATTCTGCCACCACCAAATTCTCAGACAGCGGTTCCCTTTGTTGGATGGGTTACTCCAGGCCCTTTGCCCTCCACCAAACAGGCCGCAGGGAAGGGCTGCCGGGCTAGCAGGAGGCAGGGAGAGGGGCTGATCTTGCTGGGGAAAGAATGTTGATCAAGTCCTCCACAAGTCCTCCAGTTGGGACAGGTCACTGGGGAGGGCTGCTAGGCTGGAAGGACACAGTAGTCAGACTGCCTCTAGTTTGCTGGGCCCTGGGTCAGGATTTCTGGTTGGCCTCTTGGGTCAGGCTGCCAAGATTATAGGAGTATGGGTCTAGGCAATTAATGAATATACTGTGACCCACCGGTTCGCTGCCTCCAACAACCTCCCTTCTTGTCCGCTGTTCAGATACTGGTTCGCTGCTCTCAGTTGTCTCTTTTCCAGTGTTGGGCTGCTTAGTTGGGCTCTTGAGCTAGAACTATTGTTCTCTGTTGCCGATTGCCTCCAACTCGATGTACAGCCATTCAGTCGCTGCATTGTTGTTTTGCTAGTGTTTTTCTCCTTACCCCATTTCTTTTTTTCCTTTATTCTTTCTATCTTCCTTATCTAACTTTCTGCTCCTTTTTTCTTCCTCCCTCCCCCTCCTTATACCTTCTACTTAATTTACTAACTTCTCTCCCCGTGATCTGATATTACTTCCTCCGCTGCCACCATCTTGGAAAATCTTAACTTAGCACCATTTGCTTCTATTTGCTTAAGGATTAATTGAAACAGAATTTGGGCAGAGTCTAAAATCTTTGCATGCAAGTGTATAAAGAAATCAAGTCTTAAAATTACTTTCAAAAGGTAAAATAAAATTTATTTTTTGTTCTAGTTTACCTCTATAGCTCGTAAGACATCCCTGAAGACAGATCGCTGTTTCCTTTTGTCTACTTTAGCACGATGCTTATTTCCATCTGTAGCTAGAGTCTTCAGTTTCTGTGTTAGAAGCTCCATATCCTCATAAAAAAAATCCTAAAGAAATACAGAAGTTATTTGTTGCATCTTAATGAAGTGTGCTCAAGTTTCAAAGACCAGTGAATTTGCACGTTGTCATAATTATATGCTTTATAGTCCATTATGCTAATGTTTTCAAATGAATGACATTTGCATTAGAAAGCTGATTCAAGAACTCTGGTTAAACAAATATTAAATGTATTGCTTCTGAAACAGCCATTTTCCCCACACCTTTTACTTTCTGCATCATGGATATCAATTATTCAGTGCCAAGTATTTGCTCCCTTCTGTCCATCTCATCTCATTCACCTTCACTTGTAATTTATCCCACGTTATGTGTAAATTTCCCCAATAACTGTAGTTACGATTAACAGGAGAAATTAAACAGCTGTACACTGGCTATTATTTAAGCTGTAAGTATGCAAAGGAAGACCTGTTGTTTGATAAAGAACAATGACAACTATATATAAGAAAATAGTAAGATCAATTTCAATTAACTATAATCAGATACTACCTTAAAGGATTAAAGATTTGCATGTTCATTATTCTTCCTTTCAAAATTAAATTGTCATAGCTCAATCTGAAACTGCAAGTTTCAATTGCATATATCAGAGTAATATTTAAAAACTGTGCAACACAATGGCTTTCTTGACTCCTTTATTCTTTTTCTCTTATCCTTGATTGCCAAGAGTTTTTCTAGCTAGTTTCCCAAGATAGGCTTTTGAACAATCTGAGACTAGTGAAGATATTAATAAAGACCTAATAAACAAATTATTAAAGTCTACATCTATATAATTTAAAAGATTCAAAACTTTCAAAAGTTTATGACTTAATTTACTGTTTGTACTAAACAGTGCATGCATTTAATATATTTAAGAGCCTGTAATTAAGGACTGCAAATCATTATAATAGAATTTTAATAATTTATGTATCACTGATTACTACCAAACAAGTTATTCATATGCTAAATTTGAACTATCTACATGGATAGGGTTTAACATGCTTTTATTTAAGAATGACCATATATACAGATGGAGAAACCTGTAACTCTCCAAATGTTTGAAGTTTTCTCAAAATTCCTCCATACCAATATTGTAATATTATAATTCAATGCCACCTGAGAAGTTGTAGATTTACCAACACCTTTTATTTTCCAATCTGAACGAAACAGTAATATTATGAATGCACCATTTCAAATATTTACTATCTCTCCCTACTTTCTGCCTTCTATTTCTTTGGATATACCTCATCAGCTTCTCTTGCAAGTTCAAATAAAACAGCCAATGTTTCCCCAGCAGCAATCCTCATGTTTACATCATCACAGGACAGCAGGCTAGGAAATTTATGCAAATGTCTAGGAAAATCAAAATAGTTACAATAAATATACTGAACATGATAAAAGCAGATCTGTGATATAGTGTTATGGTGCACAGAATTAAATTCCAAGGACCCTCAGATATTCTGATTTACTTCCAGGACTAAAGAGAAAGTCTTTCAAACTAGAATTTCTGCTTTTTTTCTGCATAGTAGAATCTCTGCATTGATGGAGATCACAAGAGGACATTCCATTCATATGTCACAATTTGTGTAATATTAAACCTTCCAATTCCCCCAAAATATACCCTGTTGGCATAATAATTGTAACCAAAGCAGGAAAAACATTAAAATAAAGAAAAGGGAGAAAAATGGCATTCCTTCTTCCTTTTTTGTCCTGTTAATGTAAACCAATAGGGTTTTAGATAAGGCTACTTCCTACCCTTAACCCATAATTAGAATGATTCAGCACGTTTCACTCCAAAGATGACTGCCAAGAAACACAATACATACTCTTCAAGCTTTTTCTTCACTTCATTCATTGGGCAGATGGTCAACAGAAGGGTCCATGCCAAGAGAGCACTTATATAAAGACCTGTGTTATGAGTGCTGGAAATACCATTTTGATTCCTCTCTTTCTGGTAGGATTTTGTGAATATACTTTCCAAGCATTCCATAGTCAAATATAATTCCTAATTAAAAATTTAAAAAACACTATTAAGCAAATATTTAACTGAGCATTAAATACTAATACTTAATATTAAAAAAATATTACCGTGATATCATCAGTAGCAATAAAGCAACAGACTCCTAAGCAGGTAGCAGACTGGAAAAGAGAAATTAAAAATCATGTTTATTTTTCTAGTACTTTCATAACGGTGGTCAATATCCATGAGTCTCATAGCTGATCTAGTTTTATTTGTCTTAAAATTGGATTATGTAATCTAAAAAACCTATTCTAGAACAGCAACATTATCTGTACATTCCCAATCAAGCAATGCTTCAACTACAGTATTTTAAGAGGAAAGTAGCAACACAAAATTCAACAGACTAAGAATGCCACAAGTCCAAGTCTAACCTCTTTACTATTATTTTGACCAGATTTTGAAGTTCAAGGAAATACATTATATATCATTACTATTTTTCACTTACAAGGGCTGTTGCTGAATTCATTCTAATCTTCCCATGGATAATCTGTTTCCCTGTTTGGCAATAAATCTTTTGAATTTTTTCCATCATGAATTATATTCAGCAGACTTGCAACAAAGGTGACAAAAGTTCTTGCTTTTTGAATATTTGACTAGGTCAGGGGTCTACAACCTTAAATACTCAAAAGAGCCATTTGGACCCATTTCTCATAGAAAACAAAACACTGGGAGCCACAAAACCTGGGTGGGCGTGGCTAGCTCGATGTCACTCATTCCCACCCAGTCACATGACCCCATGACCAAGCCTACCCAGCTGGTCATTAGGGCAGACAACCAGTTGTTAAAAAACACTGGGAGCCACAAAACCCTTTTGACATCTAAAATGTCAAATGATGTCTCCCGTCCCTCTTTCTGTATACCTCTCCCCCTCTATTTCTTTCTCTCCCCCCCTCTCTCTGTCTCTCACTCCCACCTGTATCTGTCTGTCTCTCTTCCCCCTTTCCTCCTCTCTCTGTATCTCTCTCCCCCTCTATGTATCTCTTTCCCCCTCTCTCCCTCTATGTATCTCTGTCCCCCTCGCTCTCCCTCCCTCCTTCTCTCCTCTCTCTCTCCATGTATCTCTCCCCCCCTGTCTCTCTCTGATTCTGATTCTCCAACGTCTCATCCAGGGGTCTCGCTGCCCAACAGACTGAACCAGGAAACAGTGGGCAGCTACTTCCAGTCTTTGTTGGTGCTGGGTGTGCCTTGGATGCTCGGGAAGGGTTGCATTGTGGCACCGCGTCGTAATGGATCCTGGGAGGGGGGGAAGCCATCTCCCCCATTGTGAAGCATGCTAAATTTCACTGTGCTGCGCAAGGCGCTGCGAGAGCAGCAGGCAGGCCATGAGGCGTTGGACAGGCCATGAGGCACTCTCGCAGCACCTCACGCAGCACAGCAAAATTTAGCACGTTTCACACTGGGGGAGACGGGTCCCCCCCCCCCAAGGATCCATTACGACACGGAGCCACAATGCAACCCTGCCCCACTTGCTCCTACCAACAAGACTAGCACGGTGGGCCCAGAGCGAATCTCTTCTCTTCTCAGGTGAGGTGAGTAGTGACTGGGAGGGGAGAGTCAAGGTCAGCCAGTGATGATATCAGCTGAACTGCTGAAAAACTGAACTACCGGTGGTACAACAGGGAGCCGCAGGAGAGGGGCGAAAGAGCTGCATGCGGCTTGGGAGCCACAGGTTGCTGACATCCGCACTAGGTAATAAGCATATTGACCCCTTAGAAGCTTATTGAAATATTACTAGGGAATAACAACTAGCATCTATATACTTACAGCTTGCCTAGCTTTCATATTTGCTGAAACATCACAGAGTATTTTCTTTAGGAGAGGTGCAAGGGTTTTAAAGACTTCCTCACTTTCAATTCCTGACCCCAACTGTATGCAGAGCAAACAAGCTAGTGCTGCAGCTGCACACTGTTCATCACCCTTGCCTACAATGAAAACCAGTAAGAAATTATGATACAATACGTTTGAAAAATGATGGACTTCATTAACAGAATATTACTTCTCAGAAAGACAGAATGGTGTTACCTTTCTTAATACAACGTTCAATACTTTCTGTGAGTGTTATTCTCCTTTCCAAGATGAACTCGTATAGTATTTTTGATGTCAAAGCACTTTTAAGACCATCAAGAACAGACTGCCTCGTCTTTGTACTTTTGAAATAAAATACAGGAATTCATGGTAAAATATCAGTTATAAAAAATATACAATCCTCTTTTAGATTTCTTGCACATTTGTAAAGAACACAATCATAAATGACATATTATCTATCTATATACTACTAAAAACTCGTGTCCATAACCTTTAACTGGGAGAAACACTGCATTTTTCACCTAAGGTACCTCAAATGAGATAATTTACACAACCCATGATTTCCATGATATTGAAATTTGACAAATTTGGCAAATAAAATGATCACAAAACATTTTATGATATAAAATATCAGAAAACATTTCCTAAGGTGTAAATTAGATACTTGAGATACTTTCAATATATATGTATCTCTGAATATCTCTCTAAATTTTTAAAGAAATTTTCCAGAACATTAGAAGCTCTACCATTGAGAAATGGTAAGGAAATATCTCTGAGATGATGACCAAAAAGATCCAGGGCTGTCTATTAATAAGCTAAAACTAAAGTTTGCAATGTTAAGATATGAAAAATGCTCATCAAAACTCCCAAAACAGTCCCAGTTGTGATAACTGCCTCAAATACTTAAATCTCTGTTCTATAGTGACTATAAAGTATCAAAAGCATTCTTAAAAGACAATTTTTAATAAAGCCCCCACAGCACTTTTTCTCTTCTTATAAGTCCAAAGGGAAATTCTAAGTTTTATTAGAAAACTTCTGAGAGAGAAATAACAACAACAAGGGGGAAAGCAGTAAACAAACTGTGAAGTCTAAATTTAAAATAGATACATTTACAACACTACTAATAGTTAAAATTACTGGTAAAAATGGTGGCATAAAAGTTATTTGTCGATAGCTGCAAAAACATAATCTTGCACATGATTTGAGCAGTAAAGCCCTCAGGGACATGTAATAAAGCTTTCATAACCTCCAACCCATGAACTAGAATTACTCAAGTATATTTCTCAAATCTTCCCTACCTCTTGTCCAAAGTCAAGTCAATAAAACCTTTCAGTTTATATTCCAAGTTTTCTTGGGTTGCTTCGTCATCAATCTCATGTCCTGTATTACATGACCCCAAAAAATAGAAAATGGAATATAACGTATATTAACATCTAAACTTATGCATAACTTATGCAAAACTGATCACTAGGTTCAAGTGAATGTAATTTATCTGTCATTTCTCCAATTCTATCTGGCCAGCTATTAATCACAGATCTTGTTATGTTCTATTAATGACAAATTAATCATGAGACATGCCTACAGTTTTTATAAAAGCAGAATGAATATAATACATGAATATAAAGTAAATTCAATGTATGCTAAGCCTGTCGTTAATATTTATGGATGTTCTATTACCGTTTAAAAAATAGAATTACTGTTTAAAAAATAGAATATCCCTACACGCTATCTTAGCATGACTACATCATAAAATAGGATTTAGTTCCTTCAGCTTCCCTGAAAAAGAGAGCTGCTCAGAAAAAAATCTGAGAATTTTTTATTTTCAGACTGGATAAGGAAAATATTTTGATTTAGTACTTTTTTTCCCAAAGTGCCCCATTTGCATTCAGGCAGCAGTTGCAAAGGATTCTTTCAGCTACCTTCCGATTATTTCTCCCAAATAAAAGACACACAAAAATGGCCTTCACAAACCTAGTAAAATACATATGTATCACACAGGGGTGGGTTCTAAATTTTTTTACTACCGGTTCTGTGGGTGTGGCTTGCTTGGTGGGCGTGGCTTGATGGTCATGTGACAGTGGGTGTGGTGGTCATGTGACTGGGTAGTCATGACTGGGTGATCATGGGACTGGGTGATCATGTGACTGGGTAGGCATGGCCAACTTGACATCACTTTATCTTCTTTCTCTCTCTCTGTCGCTCCCTTCCTTCCTCTTTCCTCCTCTTTTCTCTCTGCCCCTTCCTCTTCCACCCCCTCTCTCACGCTCTCTTTCTTCTCTCTCTCTCTCTCCCCCTCCCTCCCTTCCTCCTTCAAAATCTAGGAGAGTGAGACCGGGAATCCCGAGAGAAAGTGACAGGCGGTAGCAGCTGCCTGAAACGAGTTTCAGGACGAGGCAGAAGGGGGATCAGCAGTGACAACGGGACAATGGGTGCAAAATATGGAAGGCTCCTTACACTTTCTTGTCGGGGATGGGCTGCATCTCAGCCCGCTGCCCTCAGCTGATGGAGCGGCTGGGAACGCGCTAACCTTGCTGGGAGAAAGCCGGCCGGGGGTGCAATGTGCGGGAGGCTCCTTGCAGTTCCTCAGCTGGGACGGGCTGCAGTTGAGCCCGCTGAGGCACCGCAGGGCGCGGCAGGAGCTTCCGTCAGCTCAGCTGCAGCCCGTCCCAGCCGAGGAATTGCGAGGAGCCTCCCACACGTTGCACACACACCCCGCCTTCGCCCAGCAAGGTTCCCAGCCGCTCCACCGGCTGAGGGCAGCGGGCTCTGCTGCAGCCGCTGAGGAACAGCGACGAGCCTCCCACACGTTGCACCCCCCGGCCTTCGTCCAGCAAGGTTCCCAGCCGCTCCAGGCTATAGGATGCGTGTGTGCGAAGAAAATGGTGGTGATGAACATGGCGGCTGGGATGAGCGAGCAGCAACCGGGGCACTGGTCTGGAGGCGTGACCAGCCAGCCATTGCTACCGGTTCTCTGACCTTGCCCAAATTTTTACCAACGGTTCTAGAGAACCGGAGAGAACCAGTAGGAACCCACCACTGGTATCACAGCATTTTATCATTTTGAAATTTAAAATATCCCTTTCAATAAAATTTCCCAATTTCCCAAAGTTACAAAATAATTTTGAAAAAGCTTTATTAAAGACTTTCTGCAAGCCTCTCTGTTAACTCATCTATTATTTATTTCTGCAATACCTTCCTGTTTCTGAAATGTCTCTTCACTCTACAATATTCCTCTGCCAATATTTTCATATTTTCAATTTTGTAATAATAAAGCAAAGACAGAGATACCCTTCCCATTTTCAAATTCACCTTTGATGGGTCTGGGATGAAGGATGTTCAGACAGAAATGGAAAAGAATCAAGGATATAAATGCAAACAGCCCTTATACTTTACAAATCGTTCTTTTGCTTATGAGCCAACTTAAAATGGGGTATTACATTCCCCACCAAAACTATCTTCAAAGGGAGGCTATATTATCAGAAGCATTTTTTCATATAGGCCCAAATGCTGACATACCATCTTCATTGAAGCTGGCAGGATCACTGAAGCCACTGCAGTGGCTCATAGTTTCAACTGATGCATCTTCATCACTAAAAAGTTGCATGTTTCTGTGCTGGGCACCTACAAAAGTTATACATAATTCACATTAATGATGAGAAACAGCCTGCAGAAAGATATTGCTACTTCTTTTAATTTATTAAATTAGGATCCCCTACTAAGAGTAAAATGAATGCTGGAAACTTTGTTGGAGACCAAAATTCAAATACTACTTGAATTTTGAACAGTTTGGGCTAGTTACCAGCATGCTTTCCCAGCAGTATATCTCTACAACTATAGTTATATACATTTGTTCAGATTTTAAGCATCCAAACATTCTACTTCCATGTAAAAAGTTCGATGGATATTACTATAAAAACATTCTATTTTGCTCCAGACTAACAACTATCTCTGTCTCTACCTCTACCTTAACTATTCTATCTCTTATAAGCTAGTCTAATGCGTGACTGGTGAAATTTTGAAGAGCAAGCCAGCTTACAAGAGCAAACTACCTAATGCTATCAATTCTATTCTACTGAAGATAACCCCAAAAGCATGCAATTTGTGCTATTTTATTTCAAGTTGGGTTTGGGGCTGGAAGAAGGAAAAAGTAAGTACAGTATATTAAAGGTGTGGCATGCTTTTATTCTGTCTGAATGGATGATACATCATTCCTTTCTACTACAGCACTCTGTTTTTAGAATCTGTTGAACTGCATTGTAGCAATTAGAAATGCCATTTTCCATGTTAGGCATTCTATAGATAACATAAGGACTCTAATGGGCATGAAAACCTATGAAGAATACACATCTACCCGACCCATTAGAGTGGGGAGGCAGGGAATGCTGCGGGTCCCATCCCCAAGGGGTTGGTGCAGCTGGTGTGAAGGAAAAGGGCCGTCTCCGTGTTGGCTCCCTCTCTCTGGAACATCATTCCCACAGAGATCAGAACGGCCCCCACTCTAGTACTCTTCCAGAAGGTGCTGAAGATCTGGTTCTGCCAGCGGGCCTGGGGAACCCAGAGCGGGATGGAGCCCATTAAATGGCTCATGTGAGCTGCTGTCGCTGCGGTGGGGTGATGGTGGTAATCTTATTATATTATATATATTAATTTGATTCTTTTTATTTTTATTTTTTAAAATGTGGTTTTATGTTCTGTAAGCCGCCTTGAGTTGTCATGGGCAAATAGGCAGCTATATAAATTCAATAAATAAAAAAAACTCAGGAAGTGGGAGCATCCCTTCCCACAGGAAGTAGGATTAGGAAGTTCTCTTCCAACATGGGTGGAAGGAGTTATCCCCCTAAGACTGGGGTGTCAAACTCAATTCCACTGAGGGCCGCATCATGATTGTGTCTGACCTCAGGAGGCCAGGATGGTGTGGCCAGGATGGACATGGCCAGCTGAACATCACTCATGTTGGGGGTGCCTGTGGTAGCCCGAGCGCTCTGCCAGTAAAAACAGGCTAATGAACCAGTTTTCAGCTGCAATGGCCTTCTGCCAGTGAAAACAACTCAGGAGGGCTGCATGCAGCCTTCCCGAGTTCCATTTTCACTGGCAGAGGAACCACAGGCTGGATCTTTGCTGTTTCCAGGGCAGCCCCAAGGGCCACATGCCCCCCCAAGTTTCACACTCCTGCCCCAAGATATGTTCTTGCTCAACTAGAAAAAAGATTTTACCAAAAATGGAAGGTATACACACCTTGTTTAAATAATTTTTATTCCTCTGAATGCCACTATTAGTATTCAGTAAAATAATAGTCCTGCATATTACTCAGGTCATCTGTCATGGGTATTTCAAGTTTAACCTTAAAGGACGGTTATTCCTGGAAACCTAATAATGCTGTCTACAAATGTTTCTATGAACTGGACATTTGCTTTTAGATTTATATTTTTATAAAAACTTTTATATTCTATCAGTAGCAACCACCGTTTATAAAAAGGTCTTACCAATAACTTTGGAAAATGCATTGGACTGCAGGTTTTCAGATTTGTAATTTTCACTTTTCTATTTTTTTATTCATTTTAAAAGTGCTATTTAAGTTTTATACTTAAAGGTAATATCCGTTGACCACCACTACCAAGACCATTACTCGTGGAAGCAGCGAATTAAAATTAACAGTTCAGTTTTACGAACAAAAATAAAAGCTCCGTTGAAGTAATACTCTGCAACAGTATCTTCCTACATGAATTACAGCGAACAGGAGTTCAGGCGTCGCCTTTTCACATTTCTTGCCTTCCGGGGACACCAGGCCACACTGTGTAGCTTGGATACGCCATAGAAGGGCAGGGCCGAGTCTAAGGCGTCCCCACATCCGCAGCCAAACACCACGCTACATTTACAAAGAAATTGCAGGCCGGCTTCCCCCTTCCCCAACACCACTAGCACAAACTAATGGGAGTCACCGCCGTCACTGAGAACCAAGCAGCGCAGAACTACACTACCCAGAATGGCTCGCGGCGGCAACATGTAAGCACCAATCCATTCACCTGACGTTCCGCGCGAGGTACCCCCACCTCGCTGCTTCGATTTGGGCATGGCAGCGGCCTACAACGGTAGTATCTCCGCGCGGCTTCTACTGGCGCTCCAGTACCGAAGTCTCCGTCTCTGGCTTTACTTCCTTTCCTTCGTCGGGCGGCAGTGACAATCAGCCGATGGAAGACCAGGAGCGCTTTTTACTATAGAAATGTCTTTTAGAGGCCGGCTTCCCGGATCGAGGCAGCGGATATGATTGAGGAAGGTAGGTGATAAGCAAAGCTGCAGCAGCGGTAGAAATCCCCGTGGATGTCCGTGAACGGAATCGATACATCTTTCTCCTCTCAGACACTAGAAACTAAAGACGCAGGGCGGCTGCCGACACGACTTTTATACATAGCCTGGAAGCGACAGAGGCGGGCTCAATGATATTTAGGGCGTGGCTTAAAAAGAGCCAATAGAACCCATCGCTTTAATGACATTTCAGCGTGGATGTCCGGCCTCTATAGTTTTCCATTCTGTTCGCTAATGTCCGCTTTTGTTTACAGGGCGACGACTTGCGTCGATTTTTCCCTGGTGGACGGAAGTTTCTACGCAGCTTTGCATGCTGGGAAATGTAGTTTGTAGCCTTGGCGCCATTACGGTGGGTAAAGTTCTCACGTCGCCGGTCTTGCTTCTACCAGTGTCCTGGTATGACCTTTTGAAAGCAAGAAGGGAGAACCTCGCAGACACGGCGGGTACGGTTCCTAGTTTTTTCGGCTCCAGCAACTCCCAGAAAGCTGCTTGGGGTAATTACAAGGGTATGTGTGGATGTTTGCAGTGTACCCATAGCGCCTTCTCAAAAGTGGCAATATGAGAAACTAAATAGCTGCAACCATCGTAAAGTAGAGAAATCGTGTAAAAAAAAAGAAAAAAAGATTTATTTTACAGACTATTAAATTGTTGCTACATATACATACGGGGTGGGGTTAAGGATTTCGACCATCAAATCATAACACGAATTTCTTATCAGTATTTCTCCTCATTACAAAAAAACTACACTAACCAGAATGGCTGGGGCAGCCACACCTAGAATACTGCATCCGGTTTTGGTCACCACACTATAAAAAAAAAAGATACTGAGACTCTAGAAAGAATGCAAAGAAGAGCAACAAAGATTATTATGGGCCTGAAAGCTAAAACATGAACGGTTGCACTAGACATGGCTAGTCTAGTGAAGAGAAGTACCAGAGGAGACATGATAGCAGTGTTCCAATATTTGAGGGGCTGTCACAGAGAGGCGGGGGACAACCTATTCGCCAAAGCACCGGAGGGCCAGACAAAGGAACAATGGATGGAAACTGAACAAGAAGCAATTCAACCTAGAAATAAGGAGAAATTTTCTGACAGTGAGAACAATCAACCAATGAAATAGCTTTCTTTCAGGGCTTGCATTCAGATGTTGTGGGTGCTTAATCACTGGAGACTTTCAAGAAGAGACTGGAGAGCCACTTGTCAGAAATAGTATGGGGGTCTTCAGCTTGAGCACAGGGTTGGATTAGATGACCCTTCCAACTCTGTTATTCTGAATAGAAACTACTTAACGATATTCATATAAACAAACATTTCAATTTTTTTTTAACAATCAGGTAAAACTACTAGTGTAGGTTTGGAATCCAAATAAAACATCTGGTATTTTTTAAAAAGGTAGGGGCATCCCGGCAGTAATTTTTTCTATATAATCTATTTTTTTCTGAAGGATTGAATTTTCCCATTTGTTTATCCAATATGAATTGTCAGAGACCTGAGGAGAATAGGCAAACATAGATCAGGACGTTTTCCTAGAAGCCTGTTAAGACATTAGAAGGCTGAATTTCCCCCCACTTAGACTGTGTTATTAGCTTGCTTAGTTGTCCCTTTTCTTTGAATATTCTGAGCCACTAAGCAAGGCACAAAGCAGCAATGAGTAAAGTTAAAAACACTCCTCTGGGACAACATTAAAAAAGAAAAATAAAGGAAGCCTTTCTACCTTAGCACAAAATAATTCTCCTGAGATGCATATGTAGAGATATTCACAGTGAGCCTTGGGTCCCAGGGAGGATGTGAGTGGCATGGAAATGCCTGATCATCAAGTCAGAATCCAAGCGACTGTAGTATCCTTATCTCCTCCATAATGGATGCGACCATGCATGTACATGAAAAAAGCAACTACAGGTAGTCTTCAACTTGCAACCACAATTGAGGCCAACATTTCTGTTGCTGAGTTTTGCCCCATTTTACAACATTTCTTTTCATGGTTGTTAAGTGAATCATTGCAGTTGTTAAGTTAGTAAGCCAGCTGTTAAGTGAATCTGTCTTCCACATTGACTTTGCTTGTCAGGAGATTACAAAAGGTGAATACATGACCCTGGGACACTGCAATTGTCATAAATATGAATCAATTGCCAAACGTGAATTTTGATCATGTGACCATGGGGATGCTGCAAAGGTCATAACTGTGAAAAATTATCATAAGTCACCTTTTTCAGTGCCTTTGTAACTGAATGGTTACTAAATAAACTATTGTAAGTCAAGGACTACCTGTACTATTGCTGCTGCTACTGTTGCATTCAATTTCATAAGTCTACAAGTCGCTCTTGACTTACAACCACAATTGAGCCCAAAGTTTCTGTTGCTAAGCAAGGCAGTTAAGTGAATTTCCTCCCCTTTCATGACCTTTTTGTGCCACAGTTGTTAAGCAAATCACTGCAGTTGTTAAGTGAATTATGCAATCAATAACTGAATAACTTTCCCTGTTGCTTTGCTTGTTGGAAGCCAGCTGGGAAGGTTACAAATGGTCATTAAATGACCCTGCAAATGGGGACTGCAGCCAAGAAATTAAAAGACACTTGCTCCTGGGAAGAAAAGCTATGGCAAATCTATACAGCATACTAAAAAGGAGAGACATCACCCTATCAACAAAAGTGCATATAGTCAAGGCTATGGTTTTCCCAGCTGCAATGTATGGCTGTGAAAGTTGGACCATAAGAAAGGCTGAGCGCCAAAGAATTGAGGCCTTTGAATTATGGTGCTGGAGAAGACTCCTGCGAGTCCCTTGGACTGCAAGGCGGTCAAACTGGTCAGTCCTAGAAGAGATCAACCCTGACTGCTCTTTAGAAGGCCAGATCCTCAAAATGAAACTCAAATTCTTTGGCCATCTAATGAGAAAGAAGGACTCACTGAAGAAGAACTTAATGCTGGGAAAGATTGAGGGCAAAGAAGAATGGGACGACAGACAATTAGGTGGCTGGATGGAGTAATTGAAGCAGTAGTGAGGAGTGAGGAGTAACTGAAGCAAGAGTGAGTTTAAATAGACTCCAGAGGATGGTAGAGGACAGGAAGGCCTGGAGGAACATTGTCCATGGGGTCCTGATGGGTTGGACATGATTTCGCAACTAACAACAAGTGACTCAAGGTGACAAACATACTTAATACTCCTTGCTCCTCCTATTTTCCCCACAACAATTCTGTGAGTTAAGTGGGCAGAGAGAGAGTGATTGGCTCAAAGACATCCAATCAGCTTTCATACCTGGACTGGAACTCACCAGGTGGTTTCTAGGCCAGCACCTTCGCCACTAAACTAAACTAACCACAAATCTTGTACTATTGTAGAAGAAAAGTATCTCCATTAAGCTGTATATATACTTTCAAGATGAAATCTAACAGAAACTAATATTGAGTAAAAAGAATTTTTTTAAAAAAAGAACTAAATGTGCAAAAGCAAAGAAAGAAAACAGAAGCATAGAATCAAAACCACTAGTACTCTGTCAGTCCTGCCTCACTCGAACTTTTAAGAACAATCATTGACTCCATTTAGTGAAAAAGATACAGTTTACTAATATCAAGCAGAAAACAGTAGAGCAAAGCCAGAACTAAAATTTGTGCACCAAATTACTCAAGTGTAACTTTTCCCGCTGAAGTAATGTCCCATTGTCCAATCATATTCAAATGCGATGTTTTGGGAATGGTCTCTTCAGTGGTGGGCTGGCTGGTATGCAGCTACATGCCATTCCCTACAATGTGATCCTGCTTCTCCAAATGGTAGACTGAATAGTGTATTTTCCCTCCTCCCTACTAACTCCCTCCCCCCAGAGTTCATGGCAGACTCGCATCAAGTGATAGCAAGGTACAGAAGATAGTAAACCTCTGACAACCATTTTATAAAACCTTAGTAAGATCACATATGGAATACTGGATCCAGTTTTTGTCACCACATTACAAAAAAGATGTTGAGATTTTGGGGAAAGTGCAGAAAATAGCAACTAGGATGATAAAAGGCCTGGAGATTAAACCATATGAAGAATAATTGCAGGATTTGGTTTTGGCTAGTCTAGAGAAAAGAAGGACTAGGAAGCTCATGGATAGCAGTATTCCAGTATCTGAGAGGCTGCCACAAAGAGGAGGGGGTCAATTTATTTTCCAAAGCACCAGAGGGCAGGACAAGAAACAATGGTTGGAAACTAATCAAAGAGAGAAGCTACCTGGAATTAAGGAGAAATTTCCTAACAGTGAGGACAATTAACC
>JANHFK010008399.1:185278-196034 GCA_036250565.1 Sibynophis collaris | reverse complement strand
GTTTGTCACCTTCTTGCCACTTTCTCCCACCAATGGACCAATTGTTTCCTTGACCTTTTTCTTGTTTTTAACATGTTTGACATGTTATGATTAAGGCCATTGGGAAAATATTACAGATTGTAAGTGCACTTTGCTTATTGATAAGATAATAAAAATGTCACTAATGTCAACTCAGCAAAACAGGTTTATAGACAGAAGAGGTCTTTTTAAAAAAATTAGCATTGCCAGAGAGTTAGTTGTCAGCACCTCCTTGTGGTTGATTAGTGATGCTTCTTGGAAGCACTTTTCCATTGTACCAGCTCTCTTCGTGTACAATTATGAGAGCATGAAAACAACACAGCAATTAATGCTGACTTGGATCATGGGAGCTTTGACCCAGTACAACAAGAGGTCACCATGTTGGGGTGGCTGCTATGATAGATTGCAAAACATTAAACTAATATAATACTGTGTTTAGACCTTGCTGTAGGCCATTCATCATAGTATGATAAATTACAATACATAATATCACAGTCACATATTGCCCTAAAGCAACAAACAAATAACATGATTTATTTTTGTGCCAAACCATTGGATAATAAATTAAAATGACCCTTGTTCAAGCTTTGCCACAGAATCAGTTGTTATATAGATCTCCTTAAGATAATGTCTCTTGATACTTCCATCCCATCCCCCATACAGTTTAACACAGGAATCATGACACCAATCTATTTTAGGAATGATTTATGTGCAAGCCATGATTTGGAAAAAATAGGATTCCATTCCTTGTTCAACTATGACATTCCAACGTGCCAAACTTATTCCAAAATACAATATAAAGAGTAAGGCTTTGGAAGGTAAGCTCCAAATGTATGGATTTTTCAGGTTTACAAATACAGAGCCAACATTAAACAAAGAATAAAGTACATGGGCCACAAACAGGTTGTGTGTTGTGTCCGAACTACTATAACATTTGAACAGAATTAGTTTTTTTCTGAAGCTGTAATGGTATATAGGAGACAGGAGGAAGAGCCGCAATTTAGATAACGATCTGATTAATAAAATCTGAATTCAAGAGGAGTGGAGATGGAGAAAATGCCTCACGAGGAACCTTTTTTAGTTTTTGGGAAAATAAAAGTAAATGAGCGGAGAGGTGCTTCCAGACTTGAAAGATTCTATTGTTGCAACCTTATAATAAAGAGAGTGTTAATAGTTAAGGTTGGTGTTTCCAATCTGGATTACCTCAAAAGACTGACATCAATCTTGCAAATCTCAAAAGTCTCTAAACCCCAAAGTTTACCCTGAGCCAGCTATATACAATATGGCTGACTTTCAGAGTCTCTGACATATTTGAAAAGTACCAGATTGGAAAAAGATGACTAAATTGATTGGTTTAATTATATCCGGTTTCATCTAGTCTTTTGATCACCTTATTTTTCCTCGGAGGGAAAGGAAAAATGCTTATATCCTGTGTAAATGTCATGCTATGAATATATGACATTTTAAAAAATTATCTTCAGGTGAATCTCCCCAAGTTACAACAGAAGTCCATTATCTAGCCGTGCTCTACCAGTTTGCTATCTTTAATCCCCAAGCTTCAATTCACTTTCGTTATGGGTCATAAATGTTCGATAGGAGGCAGCTGATCTAGCCTATCTCGAGAGGTGCTTTAGGTTTCCAAGCTTGTCTGCAAGAATTAATTACAAGCTGGCAGATGTTGACTGGCTGCACCATAGTGATGTTCAGAATAAGAGCTTAGTAAGTAAGTAATTAGAGATAATGGACAAAACAGTGTTATTCCAGTTTTCAGAAAGGGAGGGGCAGAAATTACTAATAAGAGACCTTTGAAAGGTTTTAATTTTGAACACGTAATTTAAAACTGGAGCCTTCCTTAGACTCATTTTTCTACCCTCCTCCCTGATTCAACTGCATCGTCAAAGTCCATTGCTTGTCACCTTCCTATATGCTTAGACTTTAGTGAAAGGGGTTTCCAGTGTGGTAAATCTATTAAATTTGACTGATTTTTATGAAAGAAAATCAGAGAGCATCTAAAAAAGCATCTGCTCATCTATAAAATGAATTTCAACAACTGTAGAATCAGGCTGCACCATAACAAAATTAACAAAAGTGAAGGAGATCTGAATATTTTCTGAATGCACAGCATGTTTCTCCCTGCCTGTACACAGAACAGATGTCAGGGTTTTATTGTTATTGTTTTATTATTAAGCATGTGTATTATTATTAAGCACAAGCAAAACTGCATTTACTTACAAAGAGCAAAAGAAGAAGCAAAGTCTTCTCCAATCAGCATTTTTTTTTCATTGAACAGACCAGAAGCAGCCTTGAATCTAGTCTGGCTGACTTCACCTGTATTCATTCGTTTTTCATGGGAAACCAGCTTTAATTTTAAAAAAAAAACCCTAAAGGAACACAATTGTTCTCCTCTTTATCAATTCTATCAGTTGGTCAATTGTACTGGAACTGGACCAGGGAACTAAATCTGGGTTAGAATCATAATAGTGAGAAGGCAGAAATTATTTCCTTTTTTTTTCTTGGAAGACATTATGTACAAACCGAATGAAAGATACAAACATGTAAGTTATGGTTTTAAGAAGCAAAGAGAAAAACCAAAACCAACAAATAAAAAACAGTTTAATAAACAGCATTTAGTTTATGAAATCCCTGAATACTAAGGTCATGGCAATGAGGGAGAAAATATTAGTTCCTCTGTGAAATGTCAGCACATTGCCTAGATACAGAGGACAGATTTACTTGGGAAAATTGTACCTTGACAATTCAAGCAAACACATTTTGCAACAGTGGAGGAAATTGCAGCCTGTCTTTACTAGACCCTAATTATAGCTGCTCTCTTTAGTATGGGAAAAGATAAATGCCCTATTGAGCTCATGAGACCAAAATGTGATTCCATACATCATTGAGCATTGTGTCAAGTCTCCTTCCCCACTGGGTTTGTTGCAGTGCATATGGTTCTGCACATGGGAAGTGTTCACCTCATAAAATTGGGAGTATTGGATACCCTTCAGAAGGCATCATTCCACGGAGGCACAAGAAACTAGGAAGTAATTAGATAGCACATTTATGAGAATGCAGGTTTTCAAAGGCAGGAATTCAATGGGTGCCAATAATGGGAACATTTGGCAAAAGTCCATTAATTAGCGTTGGTCTGTTACCCTTAATATAGGGAGGCCAAACTTCAAGGACTAAGATGAGCATCCCTTCTTCGTGAGAGTTGGTATTGGGGAAATGGCCCTAAGTGCAGAGTAAACTAGCAATTACCTGCTAGAGTTAGGTGCTAAAAATAATAGAACAAGTAATATAGTATAGCTTTGCTGTGACATTTTCCTGGCAACATTCAGTGAGAAATGTAAATTCTTGCTTTTTACCCACCTAATTTTTAAAACTGTAATCATTATAATTGACATGTTTCCATCTTACCAATAATTCCTGAAAATATATCCCTTGAATGCCCAACAACTAAGCTGAGCAATTAACACAGTTACTTTCAGAAGGAAATAACGATTCAAAATTCTGCACAGGTTCTACTTTCTCCTTATTTACTTTTCCCCCTCTTCTTGCCAGGCTGTTTCAAATGTGTGTATTCTGAATTATGCAAAACCTAAAAGTTACACTGAGAAAATATTATCTATATGAAGAAAAAATACAGACATCTATAACAAACTTGGAAAAAGCATGCCTACAAAAATATTTAAAAGCCAACTATTGGGGCCCAGCTTATAAAAAGTTACAAATCCGGTCTTGAAGAAATTGGTATACATCTCTATGTATAAATACGATTTCTTTAAAATATCTAATTTTTAATGAAAAAAGCAACATTGATTGTTTGCAGTCAAGAGATATTTTCTTACCAGATTCCTTAATGACTTCAACAAAGACAGCTTCTAATATACTGCCTACACTGGAAAAGGTGGGCTACATTCAGAGATATATCTGCCTTGAAAACAGCCCATGTTGAATGGAATAGAAGAATCTATTCATCAGCACAGGAAATCTTTGATGGTATTTTGTATTATGCCACAAACTGATGATGATGTTTATATCATAAAATGTTTTATAAAATTTGTCAAATTTCAATTCCAAAGGAATCATGGTCCTAGATTTTGAATACATTCTGATTTTGAATACATTCTGTAAGCTCTAGCCCATTTGACTAGCTTGGTTCAAAACGTTTTGCCCTATGGTGCACTGTTTCACCCAGTTAAAGGTTACAGGAAAGAGTTTTAGCAATATATATATATATATTAAAATATTAGATAAACACACACACCCAAAATACCCTAACATTTATAGATGACTGCTGTTTTGGATTCTGGAGTCCTGGACATTAGGATTAGACATTTGCATCCTCGTTTCCAGCAATGTGCAAAGCTACTGGATTAATCTTGGAAGTCTTTTAGTCCAACCCCCTGCTCAAGCAGGAGTCCCTATACCCGTGATGGCGAACCTATGGCACACGTGACACAGGTAGCATGGGGAGCCATATCTGTGAGCGCGCGTATTGTTCTAGCTCAGTTCCAGCATGCATGTGCACGCCTGCTACCTGATTTTCGGAAGTCAGGAAACAGGCTGTTTCTGGCCCCTGGAGGGCCTCCAGGGGGGAGGTCATTTTCACCCTCCCCAGGCTCCTAGAAAGCCTCTGGAGCCTAGGGAGGGCGAAAAACGGAGCCACCAGGCCATCGCATGCCAAACATGGGGGGGGCGTGCACATATGTGGGTAGTGGGGTGCAGGGGAGCATTGAATTATGGGTGTGGGCACGAGCACGTGTGACCCCCCCCACACACACACAACCCCTGTTTTTGCCACGCGACAGCAAAAAGGCTAGTCATCACTGCCCTATATCAATACAGACAAATCACTGTCCAATCTCTTCTTCCAAAAACTTCCAGTGATGGACCACCCATAACTCATTCCACTGGTTAATTGTTCTAACTGTCAAGCAATTTCTCCTTCATTCTAGGTTGGATCTCTCCTTGATGAGTTTCCATCCCTTGCTTCTAATCCTGACTTCTGATGCTTTGGAAAATAGGTTGACCTCCTCTTCTTTGTGGCAGCCTCTCACTTCATGGAACACTGCCACCCTTTGTTAATCTGATTCCCTCTTAAAAGCCCTAGCATCTTAAAATGGCATGGATAATTACCAATGAGATGTTCAAGGTCACCAGATTAAAGAGGGCTGAACTAGATCAATATCTGATTAATCTGTGAACGATCATTTAAATGTGTGTTCTGAGATATTGTGTAACCAGTTTAAAATGAAAAAAATGCTGTCTAATTCTCCATTATTCTCAGAAATAAGGAGAAAGTTTTCTTTTTGCTATGAGAAATATTAGCAGACTTTTTCATTCTGGATGCTCCTAGCCAGCCCCAGAATATTTGTCATACTACATTGCCTGCTATAGTGCTTACCCATTTTGCAATTTTCAAAGCAGCAATCCTTTCTGGAGAGCTAAAGACAAGGCTCAAAAAGCAACTGCCTTTAAATTAGTATTTCCCTTAGCTTAAGCAGTTGCTGGAAAATTGAATGGGAATTTCAGCTGTCATCTTCCCACACAGTGAATAATGTTACAGCAGCAAAAAAACTGCAGCTATCTTGGAATGGGTCAACATTGGTAGCAACAAAGGTTTGTTCCCTTAGCCCAGGGGTGTCAAACTCATGGTGTCACATTGTTGTAACATGACGTATTCCAACTTTTTCCCCCTTCGCTAAACTGGGGGTGGGAGTGGCCTGCGTGTGATGCATCTGACCTGCTAGTTTGACAACCCTACCTTAACCTCTTAGATCTATCTATGGCTAGTCCTTCACTCCTTTAGAATGAGAGTTCAAAATATTAAGGCAGAATTATTGAATGGGAGAAATAGCCAGTTCACCTTATTAAGATGAGATACCAGCTGGGACAAAACAGAGGAAAGAAGAGAGGACGATTTTGATGTTAAATCTTTCTGTCATCTGCTTCAAGGTTGACCATGTATATGTATGGCAAGTCCAGTTCCTCATGAATGACACAGTAACTTATAGTAATCAATCATTGCTATTATACCAACAATGAGGTATTACCTGAACACTGCCTAGGCCCTAAGGTGATGCTAGAAGATGCTGTAAGTCACTATAGAGGAGAATTGGCTCTAATTGAACTATTCAAGCAAGAATGCTGCTGGATAGAATCAAAATTCCATAGCATTAAGTAACTGTATGAGCCCAAGAAAAAGTGTGGCTCATTTAAGGAGTTGCAGATAAATGATACAATCTGTGACCAATCAGGCTCCAAAACAGCTCTTCACTTCAAAACTATGCACATCCTAATGAATGGTGCCAAGCTTGGATGCTTAAATTGATGTTCATTGATTTTCATTCATTAGTTAATTCAGATGTGGTGTTGACACAAATCAACTGAGACTGGTATCACTTTTCAGGCCAACAAATGTTCTAAGTTATTTTTCAGATTTATGCAGATATTTATAGTGCTGTCAACACTGGATATATCTCTACTTTTGTGAATTACAGCTTACAGATAACATGAATCCATCAACGTTAGCCATCTGGCTGGACAATAACTGAGTGTCCTTTGAACTCAGTATAAAGATTATGATTAAAATGTTTTAATCTCCCCTCCACAAAAATAAAACAACTTAGTAGCATTTCCTAGTCTGACACATTTGTTTGTTAGTTTGCAAAAAAGAAAAGCATTTTTTTTCTACAAATCGCTATAAGAAATTATAAGAAGAGATTTGAAACAAAATGCATTAAAAAAAGGGGGACATGAAAGAAACATAGTGCAAACCTGATTTTGACCATGTCAGTGTTATAAACATACATACATACATACATACATACACTCATGTATACATACATACATACATACATACATACATACATACATACATATTATGTGCATTGTTAGGTAGGGATTTTTAAGGATTATAGTGGAATATACCATTACGGCTATTTGATTTATGTTATGGTTTCTGGATGCCATTTTTAGTCCAGTAATCAGTACAGCTACAGTACAATAAATTATAGATACTAGGCATGCAAGTTCAAAACACTTCTTACTCTCCAAAGCCCACCCAAAGATATTTAGAAAAAGCAAAGACCCTTTCTGATGAAAAAATGCTATTTTAACTGTCCATTTCCCCCAACATGCCAACACCCTGATCTTAACTGTTCCAAGGAGTTTTTTTCTGGCAGGGAGAGTGAATAAATTTATATTTTCAATTAGTAACTTTAGTGCATTGCTTTAAGGGATGAACAGCAGTGGAAGGCTGTAGCAGGAGTGTTCTCTTCTTGATTAACTTTTCACCATGGCTGTAACTTTTAAAGTTACTTAAAGTAAGGACTGAGATGGCCTTTTGCATATACATACACCTTTCTGTTCTTCAGTGCTATATTCACTGACCCCTTTCAGAAAGATGATTGATTTTAAACACATCAATTAAACACAAAGCAAGCATTTATTGCAACTAGTTCAACTTTGGTCTTAGTTTATCACGAGAAAGCTGAAGGATTTGTGTGAGTTGATTTCTATGATGCATAAGCTAAGTGTTTTTAAGAATTCCCCCTCTCTTTCCCTCCACTTGTTATATTCAGTTAATCAGTTTGCTGTTTCCCCAGCTGATAATAAAAGGGGGGCTCTGCTGTCTTTTCTTAGGGTTCATTGAACCTTCTGCCACTGTAGATAGACAATTTTAAAAGGAATTAAAAGGAGAATGAGAAGAAGTGTCTGTTCTGTTCCTCTGAGTTTGCAGTGGGAAAATTTAATATTTAATGGCAAAACATCTTCCTGGATAAATTATTTTGAAATATGAAAGATTATTTCTCACATGTAGATTGGAATGTGGCAGTCCCAATTCAGAATTAGGTCTAGACTTGGTTGTCTCATGATATAAGGTATGTTGATATACTGCTAGGTTTGCTGCAGTGTTTCTGAAATCACAGCAAAGCTAGAGCTGTCACTCGAAGCATTGAAATTCTGCAGAAATCATGAGTATTCTATCCTCCCACCCATGGGAATTCACTGGGTTTTTGACTCCCATCACCTCTTTAGATATTCAGTGACCATAATGTTGTTCTCAGATATTTTTTGTGTGTGTTGACAGAAGTAAAGATTATGAAATCAATTGTGTTCAGCTTCAAACTAAACTCTTTGAGAATGAGGGAATAGAAATGATGACACTGCAGTAGTAGCCAAAGAAAATAAAAGTTCAGTTCTCTTCAGGAATTTGACCAGACTCCAACTATTCTAAGAGGGGATTGTTAAATTGTATCAACAGATAGGGTTTTTAAAATGTGATATCCATTTTGTTGAGCTGTAAGGAAACATGCAGTTTTGGTGGGAAAAACAATTAGTCTATGGACTAAATTTCTTTCCATATTCTAAAAGGTTCTGCACCTACCTGATTGAAGGACTAAGTTTTATATGACCATAAAGTCTTTAAAGTGACCCAACTTCCACCAGAAAATTAGACAGCTATAGGAGAAAAAACTTGATATGTCTCCTTTATCATTTGTCAGGCTCTTTGCCTCAGTTCATTCACATACACACTGCTAGGACATTATAAGAAAACAGAAATTACAAAAAAACAGATGAGCGAGTTTCTTGGTTGCAGGAACTATTGGTACTTTATTTTTCTAAAACTTTACAATCCCCATCTGGCGCTTGATGCAAACCACACATACTTAAATGGTTTTTGATAAATAAGTTACTGACACAGGTAAAAAACTCGCAGTTCAAATATTCTCTCTTAATGACTAATATTATTTTCATTTCTATAATATATGGTAAATTACTAAGGAAAAGTAGTTTCCAATAATTATGCTGCTGTTTTGGAGAGTTTAAATTATGTTGTAGTTGTTGATTTGCTGCAAAACACCAGTAGATCTATCTGTAGATTTATTTTCCTCCCTCCTATCTATCACTTGCCCTTAGGTTTAAAAAAAAACCCTTCTCCAACTGTTGTAGAACAGATAAAGCATCAGTAGATGGCATCATTGTGTTATAAGCAGGGTGGTTTTTTTTTTGTTTTTCTACAATAATTTTCTCCTGTTGAGAACTTTATCTCTACTCTGTTCATTTTCATATTGCGTAGCCTTACTTTATAATCTAGGATAACTTTGTACTTGGGTGATAGTTTGCTAACACTAAAGAAAGTGTACACAACTTTTTTTAGGCCAGTTTAGTTGGATCTTCAAGTGACATTTGGATCTTCAAGTGACATACTTTTTGCAATCCAAAAAGTAAATGAAATAAAGAGAAAGAAGAAAGAATTCCCCTGGCTGGGAAGAGAATTTGTCTGGCTGGGGAATTTTGGGAGTTGAAGTCCACAAGTCTTAAAATTGTCAAGATTGGACAGCCCTGATTTAGATAATGGTTCAGGAAGATGTTGCTCAGGGCCAGTCCCATCTACCTTCTTCATTGTCTTCAATTCCAGTTGATGATTAAATTCATAGTTAAACTGCCTCTCCAAATCCTTTTATAAAGACAGATGAATCATATCTATGGGTTGTTCCCTGTTATGAGGAACATCATCCTTTTGCACCACTCCATCCCTTCCCATCAACCAGCATGGAATTAGTCCCTTCTTTCAGACTATTGTTCAACAATGCATTAGATTAGTGGATTTTTCCACTGTGTATCTTACTTAATAGCCATGTATGTAGATAATTCATTGTATGGTGCAATGATCTTTATTTTGCAACACTTTCTTCTTGGATGTGTTCAAGTCACCCTTCTCAAAATCATTTTTCAACTTTGATAAAAGAGAAAGTAATTGATAGCTAACTCTATTACTCTATACCTCCCTTACTGAGATTTCCTTCAAAGAAATGTTATGTTGCTCTCTGCTATTTGAAATCCATGCTGTTCATTTTTATTTGGCCATTATTCAAATGCCTTGGTTTGGCCTTTCCAGTTTTGTTCTAGAAAAAGTAGCCACGCTAAAAGACTTGTGAAATCCCTAGTACAAGGTGTGTCACTGCTGATACTTCCTTGACACTTTAAATTAAGAAAACTGCTGTGCTTTCTCCACTAATTTAATTAAAGGGAAATCCCCAGGGAGGTTCCAGGATCTGTCTGTGATTGTAACTCTGCATCCTTCCAGTAAATAGTTATGGAGAAATGCATGCTGATTACTGGTCTAAATCCCTAGTGGGAAAACATAGACAGCCTGTAAAGTGTGGCTGCCTTTCTGGCAAATTAAAACCAACAGTGCACAGGTCTGCAGTTTCTGTGAAAAATTTCCATAATACTTTTCTTCATCCTGATGTTTGTGGAGTTCATATCTGTGTGTGAGGATCGAGTCCTGATAGCAATTTTGCCTGAGCATTATGCTCAAAAGAAAGCTCAATGTTAGAACACTATATTTTAAAATGTTCAAATAGTATGAGGGGTGTCTTTTTCATTACTTGGCTATGTCTTAATTTCATGCATTATTATATTTCATTTTTATTATAGGTAGGAGACGCAAAAGCTGGAAGTCATTTGGGCACCTATAAACCTGAAAGGGCCTGCACAGAGTACCTAGCAATATACAGGTAGTCCTCCACTTACAACAGTTCACTTAGTGACCATTCAAAGTTACAATGGCACTGAAAAAAGTGACTTGTGACCATTTTTCACACTTATGACCCTTGCAGCATCCCCATGGTCATGTGATTTACATTCAGATTCTTGACAACTGACGGTTGCAGTGTGTCCCAGGGTCATCATATGATCCCCTTTTGAGACTTTCTGACTAGCAAAA
>JANHFK010008399.1:129081-140721 GCA_036250565.1 Sibynophis collaris | reverse complement strand
CTCTGTAACTCAGTTTTTCTTCTTTTGTAAAATTATAATTTGAAATTAATTCCAATTCCCTTTTACCCATTGAAAAACCAATAAAACTTGTTTAAAAAACAAACAAACAAACAAACCACACAAAGATAATCTTCTAAACAATAGACAGTGCAATTCAGCTTTGCCTGTAAAATGGAATAATTTGGAAGTTAAAGGCATAAACAGAGATGGGTTGCTTTTTAGGCAATATTATTACAGTATTTTTGTTTCCCCTTTCAGATTCAGTTGATCTGAAGTTTTACTCTTTATTCTTCTGTTCAACCAGAAACTAGGGATATTTTTTTCTGACATATAGCAATAGCAGTTAGAGTTATATACTGCTTTACAGTGCTTTACAGCCCTCTCTAGGCGGTTTACAGAATCAGCATATTGCTCCCAACAATCTGGTCCTTATTTTACCGACTCATTTCAGTTGCCCCGACTCCACCATGATGCAAGGGATTACAGGGTCATTAAAAGACACACACACAAATTATATAAAATTGTTTATATGCAGTGCACATATTATATGCTTATAATACTTTTAATACTAATAATTATAATGCTTATAATATGTGCACTGTATTTAAACAACTTTTTTGATCAAATAAAAGAGTAAATGGAGTGTAGCAGTCTTTGTTGGCTCAGAACAATTTTTTTCTCCAACATTTGTTTCTTTTTTAAATCTTTCAGACTCTTGATAGTTTAAATGTATAAGAGAAGATTATTTTATTTTTGAGAGCAGATACAAAAACACACATGGTCAATAGAATCTAAATTTCTTTACTTAGATTTTAATCAATGCCCCCACCTTACCACCAATCGGTGCTGAAAAAACTAAGAGAAAACAGAACAAGGAATGGTCCCTTCATTTCAGAGATAAAACATGCTGTGAAGAACATTACAATATAATGATAGAAGTCATGATATTTTCTTAATTAAGTGTAAGTGGGAATTAATTAATTTCTTAATTATGTGGGAAACAGCAGAAAATCCCGATGGACCATACGGTTTATCAGCCAATGAAAGCCAGTGACAGAGCTGTTTCTGTATACTTTTTTTTAAAGTAAAGGCTAAAACTGAAACCCCAAAATTCCCAGACAGCAAGTACCAATTGCTGGAAAATCAACACTTAAAGCTTTTCAATGAAATGCAGCTGCTGCCATTGTAGAATGAAGGGAAAACGTATCTGCTGTAGCTCTACTACTTTTCTCCCCTATAGAAAAGGCATTTTCTGAAAGACATTTTTAAAAATATATTTCTGATTTCACAAATGAGAGAGCAAATGGGATTCCCGAAACTTCAGTTTTTTATGTGCACCTTTCTTTATAGAGAAATACTTGAAATAAGAGATGGATATAAAATAATTCTGACAAATTACAGAATATAGAAACTTACAAAAAACTCAGAATCAAAACGAAATACTCTGGGCTGTATGAAGCCAGACAGAAGAGTTACAGTCAATGTGCTGAACTATAAATGCACTTGCAGAAATTATTCTTAAACTAAATGTGCTAGCAACCTTGTGTGTACAGCTGGACAACACTGTCCCTTCTTTCCTCTCCCAGTAGCGCATGCTAGAGAAAGGATTAATCCAAACCTTCCATTTCAGATATTTCTCGACCTTGAGAAATAGTCAGCCGAGTAGTTCTGAACAGCCTCCGTTTTTAAAGGCACAACAGTAGATAGCCAGTTGGCACCAGAGACCACTTCTATCCCTGGTAAATTGTATTAAACAATGTGGGATGACCTGAAACCAAAGAGCTAGAAAACAAGAAGGAATTCCAGTTCTGGAGTTCTGTACTTGGCAAAATGAGAGGACAAACTTCTGCGGTGCCCCAACTGATCCATTTGCAATTCTTGGAAAGAAGATTCTCCTGAGGATGAAGAGCTGCAGCAGCTACTGAAAGCTAGCAGCATACTATTCTTATGCAGAGGCAAACTTCAATCCATGTAGCCATCAGTGCTTCTAAGACATTCTCTCAGATTTCACTTTAAATTATCACAAATTGCTGGAGATAAAGAAAACAGCAACTGGGGAGTCCAGTATTTCCACTTGGCTCTTAACCAGGAGGGCTGTTCTGCCTTTCCAGTGCCCTATCTTAACTGTGCAGAGATCACAAGAAACTGTTCCTTCTTACTTCGCTCCATCAATTTGTTCACTTCACTTCTTCCTACGAATCTTGGGCTTCTTCACTGGACGGAGGTAAGGATTGTCTATCAAGTTCTCGTCTCCATTTCGACTGCCAGAAAGGGAGGTATTATGCTGAAGCACTGATGCATTCTCCTTCTCAGCTCCTGAATCATCCTGGCAGATACGACATAAAGTGAATATTATCATATTCAAAACTGAAATATCAGTATCCATAAGAAAAAACAAAATGGAAGAGAAACAAATATACAGGACCCCAGGCAACAGACACACAACCATGGTAACTGGGGGAAAAAACATTCTGGAATTAAAGTAGTACAAGACTGAGCACTGATGAGGTTCACTTTTTAGGATTAAAAGCTGCTGTTGATGAAGAGGAAAAAATGAGCTAATTCATGCAACAATCCTGCCTTTTGTGTATTTTTGATGTATTACTCTGAACTTCGGTAATCTGGCATCATTTTGTTTTTAAATGGATATTTTGCCACTTTAACATTTAACCAGATAGCTTCCGCTAATGGATGATGATGATGTTGCCATAGGCAAAGCTTACCCAACTGCTAAGGGAGATGGAGAATAGATATCCTCTTTCTCAAACAACTGAACCAATGATCCCTATCTTGTAATACTATATGTTTAATTGTCCACAAGTTGTTGTTTTTTTCTGGAAAACTCTCTGTTTAATCCACTGTTAACCCACATGCCAGATTCCAGCCAAATGAAGATGGAAGCATAGCTCTCATCTATCATCAGTATAAACCTGGATCAGACTGCAGCAACATTAGTCTGTTCCAATCAAAACCAAGGACATGTTTCCTTTCTATATTTCTTCTCCCTTATACAGCAGGTTCTCTCTTCTCTAGATTAAAAGCTGCCCCAAAAGATATACAGGTAGTCCTCCATTTACAATAGTTCACTTAGTGACCGTTCAAAGTTACAACAGCAAAGAAAAAAATGACTTATGACCATTTTTCACACTTATGACCATTGCTGCATCCTCATAGTCACATGATCAAAATTCGGATGCTTGGCAACTGAGTCATATTTATGACCGTTAGTATCCCAGGATCACGTGATCCCTTTTTGCTTTTTCTCACAAGCAAAGTAAATGGGGAAGCCAGATTCACTTAACCACCATGTTACTAATTTACAAACTGCAGTGATTCACTTAACAAATAGGGCAAGAAATGTTGTAAAATGGGGCAAAATTCACTTAACTAATTTCTCACTTAGCAACATAAATTTTGGATTCTGTTGTGGTCATAAGTGGAGGACTACCTGTATTACACAGAGGAAAACCATACCGCCATGTGGCAGGCTTGCTCCCAAAATTCTTCTAACTTTTAAGCATTTTTGCACCTAGTATTATGTAACGAATTTGGACTTGATCCACAAATTTCATTTACAGGTGGCAATTCAATACAGAATTTCCAGAAATTTACAGCAATTCAAGCAAAATATCTTGAGTTCTACCATGCTCATCTGTAGAGCGAGGTTCTCTGTATCTGTCTGGTCATCTTGTTCAGACGAATCAGTCTCTTCCATCTGCTGCATCTCCAATTCAGAAGGAAGCAGAGCTGTCAGGTAGGGTATTGCAAAAGGCCTGGCAGCTATCACTGAAAATAAAGGAGAAATTATTTTAGAAACCAATCAGAAAAAAAGTGATTTCACATTCTTCTCTCAGATAACCAGCCCAAAGTATAAGAAGCAAAGGAGGAAAATTGGTTTTACAAAGAAAGTAGATTATTCTAGATCAACAAGATGTGAAGAGATATACTGCAACTCTGTGTGTAATGAACGTTATTGTTGAATATCTGTTAACAGTGGGATTATTACACATGCGCTACACAGGGCTACCTTTGAAAAGTATTTGGAATCTACAACTGGTACAGAACACAGTGGCACAAACAGTTCTGGAGCCTCATCAGATGATACACGAGGTGTATGTGAGCTGTTATGTGAGCTGAACTCACTGCCTATTTGTTTCTGGGTCCAATTCAAGCTGTTGGTCATCACCTTTAAAGTCCTTTATGTGATAGATCCAGAGTACCTGAGAAACCACCTTACCCCAATGGGATTAACCTGCCCCTCTCATTCCAGTGGAAAGGGCCTACTTTGGATCCTGTCAACCAAAAAATTTCAGCTGGCGGGATCCAGGAGAAGAATCTTTTCTGCTGAGGGCCCCACACTCTGGAATATTCTCCCATCAGAGGTGAGATCTGTCCCCATATTCCTGGACTTCACCCAAACAATCTAAAAGCTTGGCTCTGCCGCTTGGTCTGAGGGCCCAAAGGAGGGCTGCTACATTGGGGGTGGCTGATGGTGTAGATAGTTTCCATGCTAAAGGCAGGTCTTGAAACTCAGGTTTCCCCACTCCTGGTCCAGCACCTTAAATCATCTAGACCAAACATGCTCTGCTAGGCTTAGTAAACGTATTTTACACATCTCAAAAACACACACAAAAGGAAATCTTCCCAAAATTTTAGTCCCCACTATCTCGACAATATATATAGATGACACTCAGCTGCAAAAAAAGTTACCAGCCTTTGATCCTAAGCACTAAGCATTGTACTGAAACAATGTATTCTCCCCCCAATTGCATCTTAGACACCTCTTACAAGGAAAAGTGCTGACATCATCTTTGAAAAGGCTTTGTGTCTCTCCAGTTTTTGCCATGAAGCGGGTCAAAGCTCTTTCAACATCTCGTCTCTGTGAAGCAGCTTTTTCTCGTAAAATCTGATAATCCAGCACAGGCTCCCGATAGGTCTGTAGGCAAAGGAAGGGAGAGCAGGACTCTGCATTAACTTATCACATGCCTTTCTCCCACTCACTGGGGATGAGGGGGCAAAAGAGCCAGTCACTCATGCACATCTAATGGAGAATCAAAGCTTTTTATTCATGGCATGTCTTCCAAAAATAGCAGAAAAGAATTTCTATTCTAGGAAACTGAAATATACAACCACACATTTAACACTAAGGGAAATTTCTACTGCATATAGTCCTGCATCACTTTATGTATTTTTAACAATACTTTATGATTGTTTTATGTAAGACTTACTGGTGTTTTGATGTAAGTATGAGGATCCGGAAATTCTGGGAAATGGCTAGGGATGTGAGAAGGATGAGGTTTATTCTGTCCGGCTGTCAGGGCTTTTGGGGTGACAGGATGATTTGTTACAGGTGCTGCAATTGAAAATGGAAATTTGATGATGACAAATTCTACCATGATACTTTCAGTCAAACTGAAAAGAAAAATAATGCAATGGTTCGGCCATCTAATATGACAACTTGTTCAGACAAATGGAATGAGAACATTGTTCAGGAAGCAGAATATGAAAAAGCAAATATTTAATGTAGATCAGTCCTGAAAGAACACATGCTAACTAATTTGAAATCATCAATACCACAGAAAATTCTACATTGAACTGTCTTCCTCTTTTCTACTGATCATCAATCCAGTGTCGTCATGTACTTTTTCCATGTTCTCAAGTTTAGTAACAAAGAACATGGATAAAAGGATAACAAGAGCCATATACAACCAGTTCATATTCAGGGCTCAACTGTGCCATTCTAAATTCCTTAATTGACATGATAGGTGATAAGAATGGGGCACAGCTATCTTCTAAGCAGGGGACAGAAGTCCTCTAATGGCTGTTAAAAATGGGATATTCTAAAAATGGGATCATCCCATACCTATTATAAGCCCTGAATCAGCATAAATAGTCCCACCCAGATATGGAACACTCTGATTTCAATGGGAGATTCTTAAAGGTCTGCCAGATGCTCCTTTAATTACTGATTTCAACAGAAGTTTGATGGCCATTAAATCTGCTTAAATCTGCAGATATGTATTGCTTAAGAGTACTACAGAAATTTCTAATAAAAGATTAATACAATAGCGTGAAAAGCCATGTAATGTACAATAGACGTAAGTCAGCTAGGCTAACCTTTCATTCTATGTAAATAGTTAGGAAAGGTGATTCCAAGAAAAGCAGGCTTCCAAACAGAAAAAAGGACATAAAGAAATATTTCTTTAATGTGTATGCCTGCTATAGAAATTATTCTTACCTTTGAGAATACAATACCATACTAAAGAGAAATTAGCATAATCCTAAATCATCTAAGCATATTTTTGAACTAATGCATTGCACTTCTTCTTAGGAAATACACAAAGAAATAACAGGATACTAGACAACAGCTTACATACGTGCAGTGATCACCATCCGCTGGGAACGTTTAGCATATGCAGGGAGCATCTCCACATTAAAGCCTAAAATATACAAAAAGAAAAAGCATTTGAGCAAGTCAGATCCAGGATGCATCTGAAATTAATTAATTAAGATGCACTAATTGGGCTGAGGGAACGTACAGCAGTATTCAATCTATTCCCCTCTTTTGATTCTACCACAATATTTCCCAACTGGGCAATTTCCAGTTTGTGGATTTCGAATCCCAGGATTCTTAGCAATGGCTATACTAGTTGGATAACTCTGGGAACTGGAGTCAATCTACTTGAAAGTTGTCCAGTTAGGAAATATTGCTCTACAGAGTTCTACAAAGGACCCGGGCCAGTAGAACAAGAACATATCCAAATATATCAGTCTGTTTTGACAAGTTGATATGCATCTCCTAAGAATGCAGTCAATCACATGTATACAGTCAATCACAAAACAGGATCTACCTGTAAACAAAACAAAATTGTAAAGGGATTATGTTGTCTTCAGATGCTCTGTCATAGTATCCATGTGCACATGATCTGCATTCAGATGCTTTGTTCTCACTTTTATCAGCTCGCAGAAAAATATGAGTAAAATCTATTTCATACTGAATATTACTACATAAGTATTTACATTGAATGTTATATTGCAAGATGTACTTCATCTCTACAAAACCCTATATAAACATAATTTAGCTCTCCTGCTCAGATAAAGGGGGACAAATGGACGGACTAAAAGGACACTCAAAGACCCCACATTGAAGAAAGGCATCCCAAAGCTCTATGAAATTGTCTGGTTGCTGATCTTCATGATTTGATTCAGTAAATCTAGGATTCATTTTGAAGAAATCAATTGTATATCCTTTGTAGATAAGCCATATCATTTGCCACAGATACAAATCTACTCCTGCATCTACAGCACAGGAACATGAAAATAAATCCACCGTCTTGGCACTTACCCATTTCAACTAAGGTGACCACAATATCTGAAAGGGTTGGCTGTGTCCTTGCAGTATGTTCACAAAAAGACTTGGCACTCCTCCCTATTTCGGAAATATCTGACAAAAGAGAGTCCACCACAGTACTTAAGTTTGAAAATTAGAGTCACTTACATGTTCAACATCAGCCCACTTCTGAATTAAGGAAATTAAATCTCTGAAAAGCCAATTTGGTCTAGTGGTTAAGGCACTATGCTAGAAAGCAGGAAAATGTAAATTCTAATCCTGCTTTAGCTTTAAAACCTGGCTGGGTGGCTTTGGGCCAGTCACTCTCTCTCAGTCCAACTCACATCACAGGGTTGCTGTTTGGGGGAAAATGTAGGAGTGAAGGCACATTGAGATATTCATCTCATCGAGTTATTTATAAACCATAAAGATGGAATAAAAATATCATTCTCCCCTCCTCCAGTGTTTAGGTTGCCAAGCAAGAGAGAGAGAGATAAAACTGCTATTAATCTCCTTATATGATATAAAAATTCATAGTATTTTGGAACATGAGTCTTTTACCATTTTGTAGGAGATGTCCTTAAAGTAAATACAAAATAAGAAAGGCTAACCAAAGAGGTTCATTTTTATGTTTCAGGAATTGCCAAAAAAAACTAGACTTTAAAGAAAAATGGATATGTTTCATTATAAAGTGAAAGGATTCTTAACTGTACGCATGTATATGTATACATTCACATTCACATACTGATAATAGTTTGATCTGGATGTTACATAATCTTACAAGCACAATCAAGATGAAAACACAAAATACACCAAAGAATAATTCTGTATGCATCAGTTGTGAAATGTTTCTATGATCTCACAGATTAAATTGTACATTGAATTATATTGAAAATTAAAGCAAGCAATAGATTCTATGATTTGTTCATCATAATGATAAATGGTAAAAAATAATAGAATCAATTAAGAAGCTCCATTGTATATTTAGCAAGTCTACAACAATTAATGTTATTAAATGGCAGAAACTATTCCTACTATTACAAATCCCAAAAGTATGTACACTGAATATTTGTTAGGAGAAGAACTAATTCCCAGTATCTATTTGTCACCAACAAATATAAATGTAAACAACCAGGTGCTTAAATTTATTTTTCTGAGGGAACTATGACGCAAAAGAACACCACTGCAATTCCTTTGTTTAAATAAGAATGTCAAGAAACTGACCAAAGAATTTGAGTTTTTCAAAATAAATTTTGACAGAATAACCAACACACGATGGGAGTAGGAAGATTGCTCAGTCTTCTCATATGCCTTGTCTGCCCACACAAAACTGTGCTCCTAATTTGGCAAAATCACAGAAGATGTAGCCAACACTGCTGAATTCTTTCAAAACACTCCAAAATAAACAGAATTGCAGAGTGTTTTTGCTATTCATTCAGTTTTGGTAATTGTTTTCTCAAACATTAATGGATTTCATAGAGGAAAAACTATTTAAGTCATTATTACATAATTGGGAATACTCACAGCTCTGAAGCATCTCTGTCATGGTTTCTACAGCAGCTTTCTCAGCACTCTCAAATCCAGCCTCTGTCAACAATGAACTAACTACTACCTGGAGAGTCCTTCTTCGAGCCAGATAGTAATTATCCGCTGGGGTTGTAGAATGTTTACTACCTGATCGCTATTGAAAGAGAAAATAGGTAAAACAGAATGAATGAAAGAACTCAAAAAATGCAGAAAATGACAAGAGTAATTACTGAGTGATTTTGGTTATTAACCAAAGAGCCTACAAAAGTCCATATAGGAGGTGGGTCACACCTCACACTAAAATAGGATTTTTCAGTATGATTTGCTGAACAAGACATAATGGATTAACTTGCACATAATATTAAGCCATTATGTGTGTGTTTGCACATCCTATGTGCAATCCTCCTGCAAAGCCAACTATGATTTAATGTTATATGTGAATAGTAGTTAACCATAGTCTGAATAGCAAAAAAATCAGGAGTTTCTAACTAGTTAGTCAGAAAAGGTGCTCCCAAACTACTTCTGATGTGAAAACCCAGGCATTTTCTTCGCAATCCACTTTTCAGTGACTATAGCTAAAAATTGTTTATATAATCTATATGCCACTCAAATTTCAGATATTCTAATCTGTTTACATAATGTACAATTTTAAAAATAAATAAATTATTAATGTAGAATTTGGATAGCAGAATCTTATTTAACCGTGAAAAATGCTCCCTCCTAATTCATGAAACCTGTCATAAAAACAATAATATTGCTAAAATTTGCATTGTTTTCCTCTTCTCATACCAAGTTGAGGTTGACCGATTAGTCTAAGGTTACACAAATTATCCACAGTTTAGTCACCAGAACTCAACACTATGACAACTCTGCTGATGGAGGATGCACTTTAAAAAAAAAGCTTCAAGGAGACACATTGGCAATGTACAGTATTCAAATCCAAAGACGTCAGAGATCCTTTGAACCCACCATGTATACCTCCTCTGTATCTGTTTGAGCTGCGCTTTTGCTGATCTTACATGGTAGCCTTGCAGGCTCAGGAAAATATTTGTTTTGGGTTTAGAGGTATTAGGTAGGGTGCAATCATATGTCACCACTCTTTTACCACCTCCTAAATGCTGATATATGCAGGGCGTACCAAAAGTTTGATCCCATAATTATATAAATTACAATATATGTTTGAATTAGCTGCCATTTTCTTTTAAACACTTCCTTATTTATTTGACCCATGACACAGTTAAACATTCCTAAGTATAGTATTTTTCTTTGAATAAAAAAAATATTTCGATTGATCTATGGAGTCTGACTGGTGGTACTTTCCTAAATTCCTAAAGTACTATGCAATCCCAGGAAAATTCTAGGGTTTTCTTCAGAACGTGCCAAAAGGCATAGCCTGCACTAAATCTAAATTTCTTCTTTTTTTGTACATGCATCATGAAGTTGCACACACGGACAGAGTTTGCATTTGCCACAGAACAGCTTTAAATCCAGTAGTATTTTCGCTCAAGGGGAAATCCATCCTTAAGTTTATGAATAAAAGAACTGTGGCACATTACACCAGGTGGACAACGCTTGTGTAAAGAGCTAGTAAAATAAAAGGGGGGAAAGATATGCATTTTAAGTTTTGACTTTCTAAATAATGCTTGTGGCGATCTCGGATGGCTGTGTGCATATCTGGGATGCCATTTATCACGCCTTTTGCAGACACTCGGGAAACCTACCGAGAAACTTAATACCGTCCTTCGACTCGGAACCGTTTGAAGGGGGGAAAGGGGGGGGGGAGAGAGAAATAGACAGTTTCTGGAGCCAATCAGAATCAAAGGATTCCGCAAATCATAAACGGCTCGCTTCTAAAGATTCTGTGTCAGAACAGAAATCCCCCTCTGCTCGGAACCTCGCGCCGTCCCAACCAAGACGCTGCGAGGTGAGCCCGAGAAGGCTAAGAGATCACACGAACGCAAACTTGATTAACGTACAGGATGTACCACAAAAAGAAATCAGTTTCCCGGAATCCATCCTTACCGTACTAAAGGTACTAGACCCACCAGTCCCCGGGTCTGCCATCTTGGATTCATAGGCGCATATATGAGCATGCGTCGCTGCGCAGTGCCTTGTGGAACGTGTAGTTTTGAGGCGTAGAGGGCGGGCTGAAAGCGCGTTTTAAGCCCTACGGGGGAATTGGGGTGTGATAATTATTACTTCGCCTTAAAAACGCAGGGATGGGAATGCGTTTAAACAAAATAAACCCAGTAATAGTAATGGGCAGGTTTAACTATCTTTCCCGTAAGTCTGAAGCCAAGTGAACCGATAGGAATGTAATTGTAATTGGGTATTGCTGCCCTTATACAAGCGCAGCTCTCGGAATTCCCAGCACACCATTCCGTGCATTTGGTGGGCAGTACATTTAGGAAAAGTGTGATCAGTGTCTTGAATATTTGATATGATTGATAATTGTTGTTGATAATTAGCCATTTGATTCCTGAAGTATTATCTGTTCTGGGAAGGGAGAAGAATAAACAATGGTCCCAATGAAACAATACCTCCGAAATACACCATCATGAAACGTCAGTGTAAAGCTGAAACACATTTGCAAGCTGAGGATAACATGTTTGTGAGAAAGTAGCTTCACAAACTTGTCCCATGTTAAATCTACTAATTTAATTTAATTTTAATTTAATTTATTTCAATTTCTAGACCGCCCCTCTCCCTTACGGGACTCGGGGCGGTTTACAGTAAATTTAAAAAACATAGAGTACAAAATATAAAAACATATTAAGAACAAA
>JANHFK010008399.1:105406-122149 GCA_036250565.1 Sibynophis collaris | reverse complement strand
CTGGGTCCTCAATTTACCTACCTTAGAAAGGATGGAAGGCTGAGTCAACCTTGAGCCTGGTGAGATTCGAACCTACATTTCTGAATAGGCATGTAGTGATCAAATAACAGGCACGTTTACAAGTGTTTATAGCAGCAGCATGCAGTTGTTTGGGGTTCATAATGAGCACTGAATGGGATTCCAGAAATCACTCTCCAAAAGATAGGCAAAGCAAGGATGAAGGACAGATGTAAGAAAAGAAATCAATTTTAATTGAATTAATTTATACTAATTAATTAAACATAGCAAATAATATCCATCCCAATGTAATGAATCATTTCCCCTTTGTATCACATCAACCTTTTTAATTTCTGGCCTTTAGGGAGCTGTGCTGGACCAAATTGAAGGCTTCCATGAGGGTCACATGTGGCCCTAGGGCCTAGGCTATTAAATTGTGTGTCTGATAGAAAATAATGTTTGTAGCTCAGGGTTGAACTGTGTGGTCTTCCTGCTCTCTGAAAACAGCCAATCTCAGAGAATATCAAGGACCCCACAAATTGTGTGTCTCTGGATTAAAGCACCAAGCCAAAAAGAAGAACTTCTGAAATGAATACAATCTATTGCATTCTATATCACTGTTTCTTAAACATTTTCTCTCAGGATCCCAAAACGGTGTTTGTTTGTATGGGTTATATTTATCAATATGTATTGCATTAAATATTGAAATCTAGCAGTGAAGTATTCACTGCTACTGCTGATTCTCACAATTGTTTGATAGGATTTCAACATAGGCTGGTAAATTTGAATTTTGAGCGTCCTTGATTGGATCTTGAAGGACCTTCAGGAGTCCTAAGAGACATTTTAAGAAACATTGATCTATGCTCTTTTGCCAGGTAATATGAAATAGGCTGCTACTGCAAGTGCATTTTAAAAAGATAGCTTACTGTTGTTGTTTATTTTATTTTTATACTGGAATTCTTCATGAAAAAATCCAAAAAGATAAACAAAAGAATAATAAAAGCTCTCTTCAAGAAAACGATAAAACTAACAGTGTCAGTGAAGACAATACACAAAAAGCAAAGCATAATTTATTTTTAAAAAGCAGTCTAAGAGCGACGTTCATCCTGAAACACGTGTTACTCTAGAATTGCCTTGGGTGAACAGGCTTGCTTTCAGTTGTTCAAACAAAACAATGTGTAGAGGACAGGTACACATTTCCAAATTTATTATTAAATATTTTGTGTTCTACCAGTGGCTTTCAGCAGTTTATAGAAACAAAAATGTCAAATAAAATTATATTATCATAAAATCATTGTAATAATTCCACAAAAACAATAAAAAGAAAATCCAGTAATAAAATCATATTAAATTCCAATAGCTCTAGGAAACAGAATAATTTGTACAGCCTTCCTGAATGGTCAGCAGGTTAGGTCTCCCTGCTCTGGAGGAGATTTCCAAAGGATGGGCACCAGTTGAGATGTTCCTCCTGAGAAAGCCCTACCCTTGTCATGAATGGGATTGCTAGCAGGACCTCCCCAGCAGGTATTTAAAGCTTTGGTAAGATAGCTTTGAGAGAAGTGATCTTTAAATATTTGGAATTTAAGCTGGTTTTGGAACATCTGTAAATTTGAGTGCACAAAAACATGGCTATTGGCTTGTTTCCAGATGAGTCATTTACCGTTACAACAGTTACAACTTGCTTCGCATGCTTTAAGGAGAGTCCCAAATGATGATGTCTGCCATTTATAATCTTCCCCTATTTGTCCTATCATTTTTCTTTCTGTAGACAATCTGCGAATGAAGAAACTACAGATGGGAAAGAAGAAAAATAGTTCACTGATTGGTGAACAATCAGTATGCACTGTCCCTGGGTAGGCAGTTGATTGGGAAAAAATACCTGCAATACAATATGTAACAATATAAAATTATAGAATTTTATAATGTTTAGAGAGAGAAATACTGTAGGCTTTTTGGTTAAAATAAGGGGTTGAGTTAAAAAGAAAATATGCCAACATCAGATGGTCTTCTCCCCATCATGTCATGAGAGAGGAAAATTCCCAAAACACAATGCTTAAGGAAAGAAATTATTTTCCTGACCAGATAAGAAATTGGCAACCTGAGCAGTTTCCTAGAAATCAGAAATAATAATACAGAGAGGTCCCTGTTATTTTCATCAGCAGAGGAAATCAACTTAGAGGATTTCTCTATCAGCCTTTTAAAAAGAGTACATTAAATTATTTGGTAAAATCAGTTATGAAACTAAAGAAAGGCATGTTCAGAGAAAATCTACAGTTTCGTCAGTTTGCATCCAGGTTTAAACATAATAAATTTAATAGCAATCCAGCTGGTGCTTAAAATATTAAAATGTAAATTCAGACTAGTAATGAATTAATGCAAACATGTTTTAAGGTACTTTGTGCATTTTTATATGGTAGCTTATAGTTGAAAATATGAATTTTGTTCAGTGTAGGCAATCAAAATATTAAGGGGGAAAGCAGCAGCTTCAACTAGAAAAGTGGGGTGAGAAAAGGGAAATTTTCCTACTTCAGAGTGGGAAATAGAGAAAAGAAGGGGAGGGGGGTATGGACAGAACCCACTTGTGCTAAAGGACTTGTGTTGCCTCTTGGATTCAAGAATATAACATTAAACCAACTAACCTGCCCATAGTTTGGTTCCAAGTGAATACATAGAGCAGAGTAAAATGCACATGCAGTACTGAATTGGGAGTCACCTTACAAAAATTGAAAGAATTGTGTAATAATGTTTATGGATTAGAACGAAACACCATCACTTTTTGGATTGCTATTAAAAAGTGAGGTAAGGAAGGAGAACAGTTATTCATAGGGATGGTTTATCTTTCTTACCCGTAACAAATATTTACCACTAGAGGGAAGTCGTGAAACAGCGAAGTGTTCCTCTGTTCACATTTTGATTCCATCAAGTATATTACAGGCTTTAAAAACTTCTGCCATTTGTAACTGAAAACAGTTTATAAAACTTTACATAAGTTAGCTAACAAGATCAAGTTAATAGTTTGTATGCACATGACTATAGTTTTACATAACTCATGAGTACTAAATACTTAACATCTTAAAGTGCTTAGTGGACAATTGTGCATCCCAGAGAGCCGAATACAGCAAAGGCAGACATAAAACAAACACAGAAGTTTCCAGTGAGTAACAACAAAACAGGATGGCCTCAGTATGTAGCGCAAATGAAAGTCTAGAGTGCTACAGTTTTACCCATTTATGGTATTTAAATCCCATAAAGTTTCCTAGTTTATTCTTAGTAACTTCAATCTTACTGCTGTTCACACCATTCTGGGGTTTTGTTTGGTTTTTTTGTCTTATGTGAGAGTATTCTACAACACCACAATTTCTCATATCTCTATGCTGTGCTCATACCACATATACAGTACAGAGTCGTCAAAAAGGCCAAGATGGCATCTGCACTGATACAATGGAAGCCTTGTCCTTTTTTCATGTGTGTGTGGCACATGCAGCGCATCTAAAAATGGAGCAGAGCTTTGATTGCACAGATGTCACCTTGATTTTTTTGACACACGCATGCACCCTTCTTCCTACATGAGGTACCCTTCCTCCTACACATTTCTTTCAAAATGGCACGTCTTCCTGATTCCATAGCAAGCCTGTCATATTAATTGAGATCTTCATTCCACGGCTGGAGAAATTCACCCAGTAACTTCTAAAGTCTCTAATAATGATTTCATAATCAGACAAAATCATCCATTCACTAATGACAAGTTGAGATGTGTTGGAAGTAAATGTATACAGTGATACTATGATAGGTTGATACACAAAGAAAAGTAACAAAGTTCCCTGTATGTTATCCTCAGACTATAGCTGAATATTTTAAAACTATGTTCTGATTTCAAAATAGAGGTTTCTCTCTCATCCTACCCTCCCCCCCCAACCCTCCCTCCTGCCCCCCATTGTATACTATGTGGCACCCTTCATTCACTATGTGTTTGCTTCAGTTCCTCCTGGCTATTTTACTCAGCTGTAGGAGGATCTTCCAGTGGCTGGTCACTGCCCTCCAGGCCATTGTGGCATTGGCTGCAGGAGAAACTAAGCAATGGGCTTTTACCTGCAAATTGCCTGGCTGATACTTTGTATAGTGCCTACCAGTTTAAGCAGGGTCCTTATGGACACAAGCTAAGCCCTCTTTGGAAAGAGAGCCATCCTACACCACAAGAAGACTCATTAGATTATTACATTTGGGCCATTCACAACTTACAATTCTGAAGTTTGCCCCAGTACATCTATTCTCCATATCTGTCCCTGGCTACTTCCAGGTGGACAGAGATCACTAACTACTGACCAGGTTTTCAGTTAGCCTTCTTCATTCCTAGGCTTCAGGCGGTCCTAGACTTCTTAAGTATGAATCTGCAAGGAAGGTAATCCAGGAGATGCTAATAGAATGGCACACTCCGTTTGCAATCACTGGGATGTCTCCTCTAATGCTCTCAATAATTCTTGCAACCCCTCCCTCATATCTACAATCTACTAGCTGGGCTACTTTTGAACATGATTTTCAGAAGATGTACTATACATTTCTCCGAAATTGCTCAGTTGACAAATTAAATCAAATGGTGGTGAAATTATGTGTCAATCAATGTACTGCACATTTAATGATCCAACTTAGATATCAGATTAAAATGTACACACTAAAATTGCTTTGGAGTAACGATGGAGCCAATAGACTGCCCCAGAAAGGCATGTAATCAACAGTCAAGGAGTGGCTTCATTTCCCTGTCGAGAAGTTTGAGATTTGGAGGTTACAAAACAGCAGTGAATTCATGCACATAATATCAACCTAATATCCTCTTCGTGCAATCTATCATTTACAAAGTTTAAAAACAACAATCTTTTTGTAGTTATCAGAGTGTAGCAAATAAAGAAAAAGATGCTGGGGTTTGAGAAACTAAATTGGTTAATTACTGCTGAGTTACGGCTTCAGAACATTTTTGTTGTCTTTCTTCTGGAGGTATGAAGACCTGGCAGTTTCCCCTTGATAGGAGTTCTGGTGGTCTTCTGCTACCTGCCTCCTGAAGTTTCCCCCTTCTTGTCCGATCCTTCACCTGGCACTGGTAAGTGAATGGATGAAGGTTTTTTACCTACGTTTCCCATAATACCCCCTTTATTTCCTCACAAGGAAATGCACTGAGGAAATAACCTGCAGCAGGGGTAAAGGCTGGGGCTTCTATTTTTCCATAGTCCCTATGACCATCTTGATGCCCTTTGCTTCCCCTCCCCCTTTCTTCTTTTACCAGTCCCCAAGGAACAACTGTGAGGACCTTGCGCAATGGTGCATGTGGGAAAGCCAAGTTAGAAAGGACCAACTTTGTGCAAGCGACCTTGCAAGTAGGGCTGTAGTTTTCTTTTTCTGCTATAGGATGCTTATAGAGAATTCAATGGGCATCTTTATTTAAAAACCAACGCACATTTTGCTGGAGTGTGGCAAGGAAGGAAGTATCCTCTGCCTCATCACAGATGAAATAGTGGGTACGGAGCTAGTTTCCCTGCAATGCTCTTGCATTGCTGTGAAAGCTTTGCAAATAATAAGGTGCTGCAAGCTACAGCAGGAGCCACTTCGCTGCCACAACCTGTGTTAGCATGTCTTCTTTTCTCAAAAAGGGTCACTTATCTTTGCATTTTACCACATTTGGGTTTCTCACAATGATCTTCAGCAAATCTACGACAAAGCATTCAGGAAACCGCAGAAAGGGTGGAGCACCAGCAGGGCGTGTGTTCCTTGTTGGGAGGGGGGGGAATCCTCCTTCCCAACGGGCACGGCATGCAACTCAAGTCTGTTCACTAAGGCAAAAGAAAAAAAGAGACTTTGGTGCTTCTAAATGAGTGTTTAGCCTGAAATGGACCCTTACCGTACTTGGCTTCTTGGAGAGTCCAGATAATATCACTGTTGCTAACTAGTTTTATTCCAGTGCAGAGTGCCACAGAGACTTTATAAGGCTGTCTTTGAAGCATAGTTCTTTTTGCCTTGTCCTATCCTTTTGAAATGGCTCTTTGCCTGCTTCTTGCTCTCTTGCGTGGGGCCACTGCATACTTGAATTCCCCTTCATCGGTTTCTATTTCTGGATCTCAGTAAATATTTTAATAATTAAATTCTTCCTTAGAGGCACTCTGGTTTCTCCTCACTTTTGTTTAATTCTGTTTTTAGAAGTTGCAGGATTTTACAGTTGCAGGAATGACAAGTAATAAGAAGTAATTTTAGCAGCAAAGCAAAACCCAGCCATTCTGTTTGTGCTCAATCAGGAACTAATTAATTAGCAATATCATTTAATGCATGTTGATCCTGAAGGAAACCCCTGCGTGGGGCTTACTCTGAAAGGTCACCAAAATTTCAGATAAACCCAAAGGAGAGTTTACTCCTAAATTAATATGTTTAGCATTTAAACCTTTGCACCAGTTCATAAAGTGAATGAAAGGAAGCAACAGTTAGTTTACTTAGATAGAAGACAGAATCAGGAAGAAGCTACTGGGAGATTGATATAAGGAGAAATGGATGTTTCCATATATTTTTGAATTAGAAAAGTATTTGTTTATAAGAAAAAATGCTGGCTTTTTATCAGGAAAATAAATGTTACATGGAATCATTATTTTAATTCCACTTCCAGATTATAGAAAAGCAACATTTTGACATCAGCCACGAATCTAATGAGAAATCAATATTGAAAACAAATGTAGTGATCGTTCAGTCTTGCTAATCATAGATGTTTGTAACGAACTACAGTGATACAAAAATGATAAAATACATATATGAAGACCTCTACAATACAAGTCCCACTTTTTTGCACTTGCACTGCAATCAAGTAGGCAATTATGTAAGGGGCATTTTGGGTTACAATTTCATAATGCATGTTTTGTCACTTGCCTCTCCTGCTATTTGCTATTAATCTTCTTGTTGGATACTGAGGGCTGGAAAATTCTTTATTTCGTCAATGAAGAAAAAAAAACATGTGCTGTTAACTTGCAATTAGTTAGATGAAAGTGAATTCTCAAATACAGTATTTTTCCCCTAAACTTGTGATTTTAAAGTTAGCCTTGAGATTTAGATGGTATAATGCAAATTGTTTTCAAAGACTGTGATCTCCTAACGTTCATTTGGAATTAAAAGCTATATCTGAGTCAGAATAACTTTGTTTTCTCTGCTTAGCACTTTGTCTGAAACTAGAACTCTCATGTTAGGTCTTTTCCAGTCATACTCCTTTTAACAGAAGATGAATCTGAAAACTTTACCACATAGCTGAGCCCCTACGGTAAAGCATTGGAGGTTTGAACCATCCTCTTTCAATGGTCTTCTAAATTAACACACAACAGCTCTGCCATCACCTATCTTTTAGAAAGCAGGCAAGCTGATGTCCTCTCCCCTTAGGCCAGTGTGTGGCAGAGATAGACTTCTTAGAACCCATGTTGTTTTCTGGCAAATTAAAAGGAAAAAACTAATAAATTCCATAGTGACATTTTCTGGCATTACAGTATTAAAAAGTATGGCTAGGAAAATCAGCCCTTCCTTTCCCTTCCTTCTTTATGGAACAATAGATCAATCTCATAAGGGATAAAGAGAAGCAAATTTTGTTTTAAAAATAACAGTGAGGGTAAAAATCTTGTTTAACTTTGAATATTACAGTGCAAAGATGTTTACTGACAAAAGACATCAAAGTATAGAGTTATTCAAATGTCAGACAGTAACTTAAAGGGATCTCCAATAGAAAAACATATAGAAAAAATATAAAATTGCAGCAGATCACAAGTTAATGCTGGTCTCCTCTTATTTTGAGGAAACTCTGCTGCAAAGGGAGTCCAAATTGCATAAAAATGCAGAAATACTATGCTTATATAGAAACAATAAATATCAGTGGCAAGAAGTTAGTATAAAAAATATACTTAGTAAAAATAAAGTAAATTTACAGAATTCTATTAAACTTCCTGTTTCCTAGGATGACTTGATACATGGGTGGGTTCCACTTACCTTTGTTACCGGTTCGCAATGGGAGCGCACACGTGGCGCTTCTGCACATGCGCAGCGTGTCCGTGATGACATCCAGGTGGGTGGGCGAAGCCTCCCGCCGCCGCTACTACTGGTTCGCAAGATCTGGAGCAAACTGGTAGGAACCCACCACTGACTTGATACCTGATGCTAAAGCCCCTTTCTGACATTCATGGACCTTCCCAGTTTCTTGTTGATTTCATCTGTCTTCAAAATTCAGGAATGCTGTTTTCTGAACTCAGCATTCACCTTTTTGCTTCTCTCTTTTCTCAAAGAATTATTTGCAGTTTTCAGAAGAACAAACGATCTTCCTGAAGAGAGGAACAAAGCATCTCTCCTTTTGCTACCTGTAACGTAATCTTTCTTTAGGAAGATCCTGTTTGAAATAAATGCATATTCTGTTTCTGGGAAGTAGCTGTCTTTCTTATAAAGGCTAGGTGGCATTAGATCAACTTCAGTTTGAAAAATGTGTGTTTTACTCCTAAATTATACTTTTCTACCACACAATAAAGGTCTATAATGGGTTACTACAGAAAAAAAATCATACAAAAGAAGAAAGTTGTTTCCTTTTTGAGACAATTTACAGTCCCAAGAATGAATCCTTAGACTTTGTTTGTACTATAAAATTGCATCTGGTGTCTGTCATCTGCCAAATCAAGAGACAATATAGATATATAATACAGTAGATGATAACTTCCAAAAACAAATTGTTTTCTTTCATAGGCAAATGAAATCATAGAGACAGAGGATTTTATTTACCATAACAACTGTTGGGAGACAACTCTGCTGAGCATTAATCCTTCCATGAAATTCCTGACTTTTCCTAATGATAACTTACTAATTATGCAGCGAGAGACTGGGCTTCCTTTCATTGGATATGTTAAGCAGAAAATAGATAGGGATGCTTTAATATGGATTCCTGTCGGAATCAGGGAATTAGTTTTGATGGCTTAAAACAGTGGTGTCAAACTCAAGGCCTGGGGACTGGCAGGGTACTTAGATCTGGCCCGTGGGGCCAACCTGGAAACATTAAAGGACCAGCCCACAATGCCTATGCCAGTGAAAATGGCATGTGGCCCTCCCAAGCTCTGTTTTCAGTGACAGAGGATTGCAGGAGGCTGTCGCAGCTGAAAACGGAGCCACACGGCCCTCTCGAGCTCCATTTTCGCTGGCATATCGCTCAGGCCACCACAGGCGCCCCTGACATGAGTGACGTCAAGCTGGCCATGCCCATCCCGGCCCCCTGAGGTCATACACAACCCTGATACTGTCCTCAATAAAATCAAGTTTGACACCTCTGGCTTAAAGGGTTCTTTCTTTGTAGTGGTTCTATGGACCTCACCAGTAGTGGTTCCTACTAGCTCACTCCGGTTCTTAGAACCGGTAGTAGTGGTTGTGGGAGGCTCCAGCCACCCACCCAGACCACATCACAGATGTTCTACACATGCGCAGAAGTGCTACGTGCAAGTGAAGTGAGCATGCACTCACCCGCTCCCATTGCAAACAGGCAGCGAAGGTAAATGGAACCCACCTCTGGTCCTCACGGACATAGCTGAAGATAAGACAATGGGGATGAGATGTTTGCAGGGACTGGAGAGTGAAAATACAGTAGCAGAGTTACAGAATGCCTTAACTGCTGCCTGTGTATTCTTCCTCCCTTCCTATTACTTGTCTCAGGGATTCTTTGAGGACTATAGACATTAGAATTTTTGTGTGAGTTAAAAGCAAGCAGACTTACAAAGCAATTACCATGGGAGGTAAAGCCAATCACATTTGGCAAGAGGCAAACATTGGGATGCAGTCATTCACTTTGTTTTCTAAGAATGCTTTGGTAATCCATCTGGAGCCCAAAATATTTATTGGAAATTACTTGTTATGTTTGAGACAGGTGTTTTATTGCCTACTAGCTTGCAGTTCATTTATTTAATTTAAAAAATATAAAGAAATAAAAATGGGTAAACAAGGAACTTTTTAGGCACCAAGAAATATGTTGTTGGAGCTTCTGATGCTGCCAGGCATCACACTATTTACTGAGGAGTTATGACATATTCAATTAGTTAGATGAACAAGTCACAAAATTCCTCCTTGATTTGGTACAGTAACTCCTTGACATGTTGTATTTCTAAGGTTTTGAAGACCACTTTGGAGCCCTTTCTGGTTGGTATAAACATCTTTAAAGTGTTACTTTTCAACAAATGACAGAGGAGGGAGAGCTTGTTTTTCAAATTTCAAATTGAATTTGAGAGCTTTTCCTCACCAGAGAACTCTTGTACTGAAATAAGATAATAGGGTGACCTGACTTTCCTTGTTATCCTGAATAGTTAATGGCATATGCTAGGGGTCTCCAGCTTTAAGAATTATGGACTTCAATTCCCAGAATTCCTCAGTCAGGGAGTCCACAAGTCTTAAAGTTGCCAAGTTTGGGGACCCTGGCATATACTGCCGACACTGGTTACCAAGAAAAGAGAAAATACCTGATGATATCATTGGCTGATGAACAGCCAATAGCGAAGATCTGCTGTCTTCACATTTAAAGTAAAGACTTTCCCCGGGGAATTTACCAATGACAGATCAAGGCTGGTTTAGAAGTGTAGAGATGAGAGATTTTGCAATGAAGTTTGCAGATCCTAGTTTTCTTAAGCAAGAATTACACTGTAGTACAGAAAATATTGGCATAAGATCGTTTAAATCTTGGACTAGAATCAACACTAGGAATCAATACAAGGAATAGCATTTTTTTTTTTGCCAAGGTGTCCAGGTGCCAATGTGAATGGCAAGAAATGACAAGAGTCAGAAAATATTTAGTACTTATGGATGCAGGGAGGAAAGAGAAAAAGTTGTGGGTCAATATTACCAACCAATATAACTGCTCCTTGGAAGGGCAGTATGCACTGTCATTTACAATAGAAGAATAAAAGGACAACAATAGGCAAATATAGGAACACATCACAGCAGTCACATTCCCGCCCTTTTGGCAGCCATACAGTCAGTTGAAAGCGTGAAAATAGTTGCCGATAAAACCTTGTGAAGCCCAGCTGTCAAGACAGCAGCCCGCGAGCCACCCTGGGGATCTACACCAGCTGGGAGACTAAGACAAGCTTCATTGACATTTGTCTGTTTACTCTAACCACTCTGGGGACTGTGGTAAATGTATCTCATCCTTCTTTTCTTTGTGCCTCCCCCTTTATATCATCTGCTCTTCCTCTCTGGGTCTATATTTGTCTCCTTAAATCTTGTTAGCAGGTCTCTGAAAAGGCCATGTTTCTTTTCTTTTGAATTTTAAAGACTCATCTCAGTGGCTAGTTTTATGGACATCTTTGGTGGTTTGTGTAGAAAGATTCCTAACTTCCCACACTATTGTTGGTTGTTGTTTTTTTAAATGAGTTTCAATTATTAATACTAGGAATGAATGAACACCCAAACACAAACATCTTATTTATATTTGCACAGTCACGAAAGCCAGCTGGATAACTTGGGGTCAGTCACTCTCTCTCAACCCAACCTCACAGGGTGGTTGTCTGGGGTAAAAATAGGAGGAAGAAAGAGTATTGTGTATCTTTGCCACCTTTTATTGTTTATAGAAATAATAAAGGCAGGATAAATATCATAAATAAATAAACAAATAAAAAATATTACTCTAATCAATGTTTTCAAGCTGTAATAAAGCATTTTGTTTTAAAATAAGAGCAGTAAAACAATAAGCATGTAATTAATAAATATTGTTACTAATTGGACTTTCTGCTATTTTTTTCATGAAGAAACCTAGCAGTGTGTGTGTGTGTGTGTGTGTATGTGTGTGTGTACACACGAAACAATACTGTAGTCAATAGGTGCTAGTGTTACTTATACAACCATATTCAGGATAGGTCACAATAGCCCAGTTAGCTGAAGAAACAATCACATTTGCTTAGAAACAATAGAGTTTCAATGTGAATAACAAAGGAAATACAGCATAGGAAATAGTTCTGGGTTTTGAGTAGTTAGTGGAGTAGAAATGCATAGTTTTAATTATAAGCTTATCTTTATAATATTAAAAAAAAATAGCTAAGTTTTTATTGTATCAGCTTTCCTGGAACACAAAAGACCATCTCCACAGTAAGCCAACCTGAATGCTTCAAAGTTTATCTGGCAAATGCCAAAGTGAACTCCAAGATCCATATCATCACATACCAAGACTCCAAGCTACGAAGAGCTTTATAGGAAATTGAAAGGAGTGCAAGTGAAAATGACTGGCATATAAAGATATTCCCAATTAAAATACACGCAGCCATATTTGATCCCATAATTGATGGCGATAGTAATTCAGTCTGATTCCTCTAATATGTATTGCCGTTGCCAAATTATCTGCTGGTAATAACTAGAATATCATTTAAAAATGTTAATAGGCATTTTGGGCCACAAGTACCTTTCCACTTGATAAAGACCTGCTAGGTGAGTCCAGGAGCACCTTAAAGTTACAATTTGAATTCTTTGAAGGAGAAGTGTTGCTCCCCCTCGAACAGATTGTAGAACATCAGTTTATTCTTATCTGTCCAATGGTACATATTTTACAAGCCAGTATCAAAAATACAAGGAGCATGAACAACAGAGAACCAAGACAAACTTGAGAATATTAGTAAGAAATAGAAAAACAATACTATACGTGGTTCCATTAAGACTGTGATGGCGAATCTATGGCATGCGTGCCAGAGGTGGCACGCAGTGCCCTCTCTGTGGACACACGAGCCGTTGCCCCAGTTCAACTCTGCCGCACATGCGCACATGCCTCCCACCAACCAGCTGGTCTTTGGGTCTCTGCTGTGCATACGCAGAAAGGCACATGCTGGGGCCATGCGTTCATGTATGGGGAGAGTGGGACACACGTGGGGGGTTGTGCATGCATGCATGAGGGGCAGGGCACATGCAGGAACGTGCACGCATGCACAGGATTTGTGTGTGCATTGCATTTGGGGGGTTCGAGCGCACACGCTTTGGGCACTCGGTCCGGAAAAGGTTAGCCATCACTGCATTAAGGTATTATCATCCAGTCCAGTCCAGGTTTTGCAAATTGTCTTTCTATGGTTCCATGAGCATTTGATTAAGAGCAAAAAAATAAAGCTCACTCAAACTCAGTCAATTTACTCTCTAGTACTTTGCTTCTTAATCAGCAATCTAAGTTCCACAGCTTGAACAATTTTGATCTACCTCTTTAGCCAGTAGAAAAGTATGCTGACATAAAATTTGTCACTCTATACAAAACTCTATTCTTCCACAGGAACAATATGCTGTCTTTACTAGTCTAGTAAGGAAAAATTTAAGGAACTTCGCTGAAGAGTTCTCCTGGCTTCATTTCTCTTCTCACCATGTATTACCTGCCAGCAGAAAAAGAACCATTAATTTTTCCTATTATATGAGTTAGGCAGAGCTGAGCTAGTCATGGCAGATGCTGGAAATGCTATGGTTAGCCATCTGACAATTTGCCCAAGTAATAGCTGGTAGATGCACAAGTGCATGCCTGTGATCTCGCAGGCTACTTATAGAGTGCTAGTAGCCAGCTCACAGGTATGGAAAGAGAGATGTGGAGTGAAATGAGAGAGGGATGAAAGGAGGCCATTTTTGACTAGTGCTGCAAGCCAATGGCAGCGCTGATGGTAAATAGAGTTTTACTTTGTTGACCAGAAGTTTCCAGAAGTTATAAAGGAGGCCCATGAAATCAGAATACAACAACACTATGGTGATTTCCCTTCTTAAAAATAGCTATGGTCACACAATGCCTTTTGTTGGCAGAAGCAATGATAAGAATAAATGCAACAACAACCTCTAATGCACACAATGGTGAAAGAATCCACAGCTGGCAGATTGCCTTCTTTTCTTAGATTTAAATCAACCTTCTTTGCAGCATACGAGTAGTGCACTCTTAAAAAGAAGGTTCCTAGTCTTAATTGTTTTAAAACAAAGTTTCATTATTCTAATGTCGTGTTGGGGAAAAAAGATCTAATGCCAAACCCTTGGGAAGGGGCAATTTTTTGTGGGTGGAGGCCACTGTGGAATCCACTTTGTTCTGCAGTCCAGTACAAAGTGACCAGGGAAGTTGGTGTCCAGAAATGGGACATGTCCACAATAGCCTAACATAATCAGTAGAAGCTGAGCCAGGACAGATCAGACTATACTACATCAGCAACCACATCATTAATGAAGCATGGTAGATTTATATATGGCCAACTTATGTTTGGAGTCAGTTATGTTAGAAGATGCTAGAATACAATGCATACATACAGATGTGAATGGGCATGCTGTTGACAGGGAACTGCTTGATAATTCAGAAGTTAGATGGAGTCTGGCAACAGCTATTCAGACTTACAATTTTATTGACCTGATAAAGTGAACTATGAATCACACATGCCTCTTAATATTAGAAGTGATACAATTATAATAAAAACCAGTAAAATGTGCTTGTCTAAATAGGTGAAATTACCTTCCTTCTTGGGTTGATGTTGTTGTTGTTTTGGCTAAGAACAGGAGAACAGGAGAACTAAGACAATTCTCCTCCCATATTGCAATTTCAAGTTGTTTTTGAGGTGAATTTATCTTGCAGTTTGTCTTTCAATGAGATTGGCTATTTTGTCCCCATTTTCATGTATTCATCTGTAACAAAACAAAACAAAACAAAACAAAACAAAACTAACAGGGCCTCCATTCTTATAACTAAGCAAGATTCTTCAGTTTGTGCCTCACCTGTGAACAACTGCCACTGCCTCTGAGCTCAGTTTCTTTTCCTCTTTGAATAAATGAGGTCTACTCATCTGGCATTGGCAGTTGAAATAGGTTTGTTGATATAATCATAAGAAAAATGCATCTTAGCTGAAAGGGTCAGACACCTGTTCTATTTGAGACAGTGAGCTTACTTCCATCGAACCAAACGCTTGTAAATAAATACCCAAGAAAAGCCACATCTGGCACAGGAGGCATTTGGACAGAAATAGCAGCCCATTTTTTGTTTGCCTGCCTGTTTTTCTTATTTGGTTTTATTTGTGGGGAGAGGTAAGACATAGGAGCCACTGTAGATCAGATTGTACCACAGGCAAACATTTGGCACAGTAGAATTGTCTTAGGGTAGATAGAGAAAACAACTGACCAAAACAATACAAATGGCTAAACTATAGGCATCCTATATAAAGCTCTATTTCAGAGGTGTCAAACTCAAGATTAGCTCTGGCCCATGGGGTCATCCTGGAAACACCAAAGGTCTGGCCCACGGTGCCTCTGCCAGTGAAAACAGAGCTTGGAAGAACCGCATGCAGCCATCCCAAGGTCCGTTTTTGCTGGCGGAGGGTTGCAGGAGGCCGTCACAGCCAAAAAATGGAGCTCACGAAGGCTGCCTGCAACTCTCCTGAGTTCCATTTTCACTGGCAGAGGGTTGTAGGAGGCCATCGCAGCTGAAAATGAAGCTCGGGAACCATTTTTGCTGGCAGAGCGCTCGGGCCACCATAGGCGCTCCTGACACAAGTGATGTTGAGCTGGCCACGCCACCCTGGCCACACCCACCCTGGCCCCCCAAGTTCACACAACCCTGATGCAGCCCTCAATGAAATTGAGTTTGACCGCCCTAGTCTATTTGAATTTTCCCTGACAGTATTATAGTGGGATAACAAAGATTGGGAATTGGGACATCAACATACAAAATGGCTCAAATAAACCTTTGGAAGAGTCATACCTCAGTATAATACAGTATATCTTGTTTCATACAAAAGATGCCAGAGTCTGTTCCTGGCTTCTTCAAGTAGACTAGAAGCCAATACCTTGGAGAATGACTAATAGTCTAACCAAGGAAGTATAGGTGACATAGATGATGAGTACTCCAATCTAAAGCGGATTCATGCCAAATCAAATTCTGGCAAAACGGCTATTATCCATAATTTATCTCAACATGAAAATATTGGCTCAGCATGCATTAGAGAAACAAGGCTGTAATACAAGCCATTCTCTTCCAATCTGTCCATTGGGCTGCCCTGTGAGGCAGCAGCCTAGAGTTAGAGGGACACAAGATGGCATTGCTATAATATATAGGAATTCTGTTTCACTGGGTGTCCAACCTGGGTAGCTTTAAGACTTGTGGATTTCAAGACTTCATTTGTAAACTTCAACTATGGAAGTCCACAAGTCTTAGAGTTGGCAAGATTAGACATCCCTGGACTAGAAGGTCCATCCATCTCTCCTATATACTATAAATGAGTAATTATTTAGATCAATGGGAAAAGATCATTTAAAGATGCCCCCTTAGCCAAAAGTTCACTATGATACATATTGGAAAGGACATTTCCTGGGCAGCTCCTTGACTATAGAATGTCACCCTATGGAGATGTGTTTGGTTTCTGCTCACCCCATTTGAGTGATAAAACGTGTCTCTTTTGCCAGGCCTTTAATGGTTATTTTTAATTACTGGCAGTAATGTTTCTTTCGTTAAAATTTTGATCTACAGGCATGCTATATAAAGCTGTATGTGAATTCATATTTTGTATTTTTATTGTTGTAAGTTATATAGAATGTTAGAACAAACAGCATATGGATTCCGTAATAAAATGAATGGATATATAAATAAATAAAACTGAGCTGCATGGATCGCTGACTTGATTCAACTGACGAATATTCTTTACATTTATTTTATTTTATTTATTTTATTTGATTTATATGCCACCCTTCTCCGAAGACTCAGGGCGGCTTACAATGTGCTAAGCAATAGCCTTCATACTTTTG
>JANHFK010008399.1:57988-68658 GCA_036250565.1 Sibynophis collaris | reverse complement strand
AACCGCTCGGAAGGAAGCCTGGGTAAAAGTTTCAGTGGCATCGATATTCGGGCAAAGTCTGCGTCGAGGTATAGAGGCGACTTTATGGCACGTTTTTCTCCGTTCATTCCCTTGGAATCTGGTTTCTCCGGAATCCGGAGAAGTTTCCCCTAGAAAGAAATGAGGCCTTGGGTTAGCCTGGATGGAGCGGGAAACCTGAGTCTCATGGTAGTGGCGGGAGGGATCCAAATTCAGGCATTTGGGGGGGGGGGGAAGGCTTTTCTCAAAGGGAGAGGTCGACCGAAGGTGGTGGGAAGTGTTTTGAGTTTGGGGGTGGTGGCGAAGGAATCGATGCTTAATAAACAGCAAGCCTATGAGGGGGGATTGAAAAAGTAAATGAGGCCTCCCAGCCCCTCGGTTTTCCCCTTCTCGATTTAGGCTGATTAAAAAAACCAGCCTGATGGTGCTAAGCCAAGGGAAAGATTCTTATTCGAGGAGCGTTCACCTTTTTCTTGGCAGTAAGGCGTGCAACCTCTAGGGGGTCCCGGTCACTAGCCTTGCTTGTGCACAACATTCAGGAACTAATCGAAGCACAGTTTAGAATCTGCCGTTTTTCACAACTAAAATACCCAGAGATGGGTGAAATGGGAGAAATAAATAGCCAAGTAGTAAAGGACAACTTTTAACCACCCACCCCCTTCCTTCGCTACCAGAAAAAGGAAGTTGTAAGTCAAAGTAGAATAATCTTTCCTTATCTTATAAATAAATTGCTTCAGATAATTGTACAACAAGCATAAAGAAATTGGGTAGAGTTTTTTTCTAAGTGAAGCAAGGGGGAAATACAGTTTTATTTGTTAATTTTCTTCCCGTGGGAAAACAAGATTCTGAATTAAATGGATTTGTAGTCTAGAATGGGACTCTTTAACTTTTATGTGCCTGCCTTATTGATATTATATTTTTACTATCTTCATTTGCAAGATATCAAAGCACTCGGGGAAAATGACCACTTACTGCAATTCCATTAATGCATTTGGGTTATTAAATTCAGATTTATAAAATCTTACTTTCCTGATCATCTGTAATACCGGTAGGTAAGAATTGCTTTTGGGGAAAACAAAATAAGAAGCTCAGAATGGAAGAGAGATTTGAATTCCTCTATCCATTATACCTTCCGCATGTCATAAATGGAAGTAGCCCTGGGCAGATAGACTAGGAGTGATTGTGAGTTTAAATTCATTTATATGGCTTTAAACTGTTGAGACAGAAACCAGTATCTTGAACAGGAAAACTAAATGCATCCATTTTAAAAAGCACCAATTCCTATATGGGAAAGTCATACAATAAAAAAGGAGTTATAGTCACAGAAAAGGGGTATAGGCACAGTTCAATTGTTAAGTCAATTTAAAAGATTCGGTGGGTGTAGTAATAAATCAATATAAATAACTAGCCTAATCAATGGAGAAGATGGAGAATTAGGCGTTTTAAATTCTTGATTAATATGTGATGGTTTCTTCCATGAAAGTGCCATTTATTTCACTGTATTTTTATTGGAATGAGATATAAAGGGTTTTAATGTTCTATAGTAAATGAAATAAGGGTATTGAGATGCTTTTGAGTATTTAGGATCTTATTCATTGCACATGATGCATCAGGCCAGACTTAAAAACCAAATACTGTAATGCAGATTTGACCTAACCAACTGTGCAGCAGGATCTAGAAGCAAAAACAGAGAACACATTTTCACATCCCCTATTCTACATATTAACTCTCATATGTTCCTTCATATTTACAAATACAAAGTGCTTTGATAAGGACTATTTTTGAGGAATTCATTTTCGGTATGGTAGGTGGTCCCTATTTATAAAATTCTTTCCCATTGTTACCGATTTTTTTAAACCAGGTTTGTGAGGAGCAAAAATGTGAAGAAGAGGTGTTTCCTTTGGCCATGAATTATGTGGATCGCTACTTGTCCTGTGTCCCCACCCGCAAAAACCACTTGCAGCTCCTGGGAGCTGTCTGCATGCTTTTGGCTTCCAAGTTGCGAGAGACCATGCCTTTAAGTGTACAGAAACTCTGCATTTACACAGACAATTCCATCACACCATGTGAAGTTTTGGTAAGTTTCCTTCATTGTTAGATTTAATATTTCATATTTCTACAACTCAGCTTGTTCTGTTACTTAATCGTGGTTGGGCAGTGGGCACTGTGGTTGCTTCTTAAGTATCATATGGTTTTCCTTTTCCTGCTACATCCTGATCTATTTTTTCCCCCTCTTCTACATGCACATCTTTTTTAGACTCTTGATTCTGGCCAGTTGAGTGCAATTATCTGAAGTTACAAGTGAATAGTAAATTGCCCCTTTTTGCTAAGCACATCAAATTATTTAAAGAATGGATAGATATGAATGGATATACTATGTAGTAAATGTTATTGGGTGGAAACAAGACTAAAGTGATGTGCATGGGACAATCCCCCCCTCCTCCCAAAACTGGAACTCATAAGTAAGAAGCATAGACTTGTGAGCTTTTCTCTATGGTGACAATGTTTAGCCATAATGGGTACGAAATGCCCTACCAGGAAGAAAAGTACAGGTAGCCCTCCATTTACAACCACAATTGAGGCCAAAATATCTGTGAGAATGTGAGACATTCATTAAATGAGTTTTTGCCCCATTTTATTACATTTCTTGTCGCATTTGTCAATTGAATCACTGAAACTTTTAGATTAGTAAAACACTTGTTGAGTGATTCGAGCTTCCCCGTTGATTTTGCTTGTCAGAAGGTCACAAAAGGGGATAACATGACCCTGGGACACTGCAAGCGTCATAAATATGAGTCAGTTGCCAAGTGTCTGAATTTGGATCACGTGACCATGAAGTTGCTGCAACAGTCAGTCCTAAGTGTGAAAAATGGTCATAAGTCACTTTTTTCAGTGTCATTGTAACTTTGAACGATCACTAAACAAACTGTTGTAACACTTTCCTAGCCGAGTGTTTCATATGTGTGCATAATCTAGTTATGCTTCTGTGAATCTTTGTAATTATATTCTTTCCAAATGTACAGTGTTTTCCTCCACCATTTTCCTAAGAGATGTGTTACAAATAAACTCATTTCTTTGGTAGTATTCATCTGCAATGAGAAGTAATCATACCGCAAATAGTATTTGAAGAAAACACATGGATTAGCAATTTCTATTAAGGGCAGAACTGGTCCTTTGATGCTAGCTATTTGGGGATGGTTGAGACAAATACAGGTTTTCCAAATTTAGCAAAATCTCATTTAAAAACGGACAAGAATATCCATTTTTCAATGATAGTTAATAGTTTCAAACCTGCAGAATACACCAATTAGAAAAGAATGGCTGTAAATATTTTTAAAATATTTAAACATCAGCTCTCTCAGAAGGTATGGCCAATATTATGGTACTTAGTCTGAAATCATGTAATATTTCTATCAGGCAGTTCATCAATAGAATGACCTACAGTTGCTGCAAATCAGTTCTATCAAGAACAATTCACCACTTACATCACGGTCTGTGTTATCATGTTACAGGTTCAAGTTCTATGTTCCTTTTTAATAAATAAGCTCTTTTTAGTGAGACACTCCATATGAATGTAGTCTGTATTCTGAATGTTTATATAAAATATATTTTTGAAGTTCCTGCAGGGGTCTTTTCCAGTGGTGGGTTCCTACTGGTTTACTCCGGATCCTGCGAACTGGTAGTAGTGGTGGCAGAAGGCTCCGCCCACCCGTCAAGATGTCATCACGGGCGCTCTGCGCATGTGCAGAAGCTTCTGCACATGCACAGAAGCGCCAAGTGTGAGCGCTCCCATAACAAACCAATAGCGAAGGTAAGTGGAACCCACCACTGGTCTTTTCATTAGATTTCAGACTAGATTGAATATAGTGCAGAATTTTTAGAAACCAACACATCTTTTAAGAAAATGGTGGAGAAAAAGATTATATATGGTGATGCTTAGAAACAGACTTATCCATGCTTACTACGTTAAAAAGTAACCCAGGGTAGTTGGCTTTCCAAGACATTGGCCATTGCTCTGTGGCAGAGCACTTATTTTTCATGCAGAAGAGACATGTCATCTCCTGACCAGATGGAAAAATCCTGCTCGAAACTAGCAAGTTGCTACCCATCACCCATGGCCTAATTCTGCATAGCCCAAGAAGCTTCTCCTACCGTGACACCTGGCCCATTAGTTCTTAGGTTTCTTCCTGTACTTTACCTTTATGGTGGGTCTTCCTTACAAAGAAGCAAGCAACTCTGTTCCACTTGGGTTCACTTAATCCCAAAATTCTCACTCAAGACTCTGCAGATATATCAAAATTACGGATAGAAAAAAAGAGATGGTCAGGAGAAATTCAAGAATGAATTAATGAGATATTTAAAGAGTTGGCCTAACCTGCTAGCCGAGCTGGGAAATGTATAGTAGGTTTTACCTAACTTCTCAGAGTAATAAATTGTGTCTATCCTTTGAGGAGCCTCTCTAGGATTCATTGAATGTGACAAGCTCCTGTCAGCAGGATGGGTTGATCTAATTCAAAGGAATGTAACCTATCACTGGAAAATGGCCTGAATTAAATAATTGTTCTAAAACAGCTTTCTACTTTCTTACCCTCATGTTTCCTCAAGGGATTTGGATCTGAAATGGTTGATATAAGCATTGAAATAATTTGTTTGCAGGTAAATAGGAAATCATATGGATATTGATCATAGCAAGTTGCTATGTAACCTCCGTCCTGTCCTAGAACGTCTGTTGGGGGTGGGGTGCAATCCCTACTTCTCGAGAAGGAGCTCCACTGGCAGTAGAAGGGATGCCATGGATCTCCCTAGAAGTATAATTGAACTGTCAGAGCTTGTTTGCTTGTCAGGCGGTGGAGTTATCCCCATTTCAGCATCCATCAATCAAGGCACACAGGGCAAGGATTGCTCTGCCTGCTGTTTTCAGTGATCAAAGTTAAATACCACATGGATAAGTAGCCAAATAATAATAGATACATTGTGCAGCTTACTGTCTCATATATAATAATGTCTGCTCTTCAAAGCTTATTTCTCTTGTCCTTAGTTGCTTTTCTAGGTAAAAAAATGAACTAGCTTAGATTGTTTGACAAAGAACTTTGAATTCAAATATAAACAAATATGAAGGTGTGTAGACTTTTAACACCTTTGCATGTATACTTTTTTTTAATTGAACATGTAATATTGATATTCTTTAAAGAAATCAGATTTAAATATGTAACAAATCACTTTCCTTGTCAGTATGGCACTGATTCCTTCAAAGAAGCTATAGCTAATGCCTAATGTCTTTAGCTTAGTTGTACTATGTGTCTCTTCAGCCCAGGATTAGTCATGATTACTGAGGACTATGGGGTTGTAATGGGACAGCAAAAGGGAGTGGATCAGATATTCTCTATCACTCTGTTTTCTACAGGTGTTAGCTAGATACATTTTGTAGGTCAGGAGAACCGGAATCCTTTCTGAGTAGCTATATTTTTTCTTAATGTAATTAGACATTTCATGAATCTCCTTTTTCAAGTCCTCAAAGTTTATTTACTTGACCATTCACTGTCTACTCCATTGGTTTGCATTTGATCAAAGAGGGGGTGAGTTGTATTCACATGGACAATTAAGAATGAAATTATCATTATTTTTAGACATTTTAGGTTTTCTATGAAACAAAAGTTATCCATTGCCATCATTCATTCATACATTTTTAGATTAGCCATGCGTATATGTAACCCATCCACTCATTGAGATCTCTGGAATTCCTCTTGATTTCAGACCACCAATAAAGTCAGGTCCTGGGTCTGATCTTGATTCCACTCTGCTCCTGTAAATGTGCAGAAGTGCAGGAAATTCAGTAGAACCCCAACTGATTTATTTAACAATAATGAAATTTCAGAAGGAAAAGGTGATAACATCCTTCTCAACTCAGCCTCTAAACTCAGTTTCTTTCTATCTGAATTACATAACTGTTCTGATCAGTATGGTGAATGAAAATATATTTGTTGCCAGAATCTGGCCACCAATTCTGTTTGAAGGATATGTACACAGTGGCATAAGCATCAAAATGTGTTAAGAGCTTGATCTCCTACATGGAAGAAGAATCCAAAATCATCTGTGAAACCGATATCCTGTATTCTATGACTGGACTGTGGAATGCCTTCCATCCTGCTCTTTGAAGTTCACCAACACTAAGAAGATAGGTCAATTATCTCTTTGAGTCATGCAGGATGGCATCTGCTTCTGGGTTTGAGAGTGTTAATTCTTCACTTACCCAACCACTTCCCTCCTGTGTGCTAATAATGTCCCATGCTTCTTTCTTTCACAATTGGGCAGCGAGAGTGATCCAAGGAAAGAAAAGAGAAAGCAATTTTATCATAGTTTGGACAATGGCTGTATCCTGGCAATTTATCTGCCAGCTCCTGGAAGGAAAGCTATCTCACTTTCCTAGCAAGACCAATTTCCTCTTGGGAAGAAGAGGATGCATGCTTGACACCAGTTCAGCACTCAAAATCATGCTGAAGTTATTCTTAGTATAAGGAAATGATGCAAGAAGGAATTTATCCCCTTGAAGGAAGCTGGATTTCCGTCCACGGGTATTATCTAAGCTGTTGTGCACTTCATTCATCGAGCCAATTTGCTGCATGCATGTTTAGTTGAAAAGATGGTTACAAAGAGTATTTCGTGTCAGCAGGTCACAAGGTCTTCAGCTTGCTGGGATTTACTTTCAGCATTCGTTCATTAACCATCTGGCCTGTCCAGCACTTTGGACTGTTGATCTTGAAGTTGGTCCAGTCTGCTCCATAGATAGGGAGCTATCATTTTACAAAAGTCCTTAGACACTTAGCCAATCTTCATTTATGACTTGGGGGATAATAACATTTACCTGGCTTTTTTTTTTCAAGGCAGTTTACTGGTATAAATTTAAATCAAAATAATTAATTTTTGAATATTTTTAAAAGATTATTTCTTGAAATAGAAAGTGTTTTTTCTTCCGTGATTTGTTAGATTTTTTTAAAATGTAGGGAACACTGTTCAAAAATTGTGTCTCTCTGCACCCACTCACCCCTTACAACTTGAGTTATTGAAGTCCAGACCACCAGCTAAAGAGCCCATCACCTTATTCTGTATATGCAGAAAGGAATTCAGTTCCTTAAAAGTTTGACTTGTTGCTGCCTGCTGTGATCAATAGAGCATTGCTTGAAAGTCACCAAAGCTTCTTATTTACAGTATTGGTTCTTCCTAATTGTAGGATCTCCATTTGTCACTGAACAAATTTGATACTAGCTGCATCTGTGGCAGTTGCTCTGACTTTTTCCCCCTCAGCTTGATGTGGTAATATGCTGTTTTTCAACTGAAGGGTGAGTTTTTCCATAAAACAACAGTAAAGCTGCAGTGTAAGAATTTCTCTGAGTCATGTGCAAACTGAGAATATTAAACCCGAATAAACCAAGAAGGCTTCTCTCTGACCTTATGCTTGAAAAACCAGACAAAAGTCCCTTTTGTTTCCCCCGTGGCAATATTAAATGAAAGTTAATATCGATACTCCAGCCAATCGAAACCTGATTCTTCCTTAAGGAAGAGACTGATAACAATTGCAGACAGTCAAATTGTCTTTAAAATTCTAGCTCTTGTGTTTTGGAAGCCACAGTTAATATAACAAGATTACATACAGAAAAGGGAACAGGGACATTTAGGAAATGCAAAACCAGGACATTCCTCACAAAATAGAAGGCTTTCAGAAGAGCCAGGCATGTTTCCTAACAGTTGCCTGCAAGTTGATAAAAGCAAGTGTTGCAACAACATCAACAAGAAAAAAGAAGACTCCTAATTGTGATCTCTATAGAAAGGTCTGTCCCATTCTTGGAAAGTTACTGTCAGAGTGGGATGTCTATGACTTGGGAGACCATATCGCCTTAGCTTGTACAGGCTGTTTGAGGCATGCCTTAGGGTTGCACTCCTGGTTGCCATTTTTCCTTATTAGCATACAAATAATGCATATGTAGAATTCTAAAATTACTTGCTGTCTGAAACTGTAAAAAGTAAGGAAAGGTGAGGGAACAGGAATTAAAGGAAAAAGAAACAAGTGATCGGGAGAATTAGTTCAGAGCCTGTTCAGATGTGATGGGGCCCTAATAAGGAATCACAAAAGACATTGCGTGTAACCTGTATTCAAGGAAATTATATCATTTTGAAGAGTAAACTTCAATGGGAAGATGATCTGTGCTGAAAGAGCGAAAGAAAACAGGCCATGTTCAAGTATTTCAAGGAAGCTTGCAAAGCTCAACTGGTGCATAACTGCGTTGACTTCAGAAAGCACATTAGGACTGAGTCGTAAAAATCTGCAGGCAACACACGGGTATGCACAGTGCCACTTTTTCTCGTATAGCTTTTCTGGTTAGTCCTTGTATGTGTTTGAAGAACTCTGGGAGTTGAGAAGCAATTTGTTATATCTTGGACATCAGTCTCAGAAAGCTAAATAGAAGAATAGAACATGGGCGTGGTGGGGGAACATGCTTGTGAATGCTGTTTAAGAACAAGAACTTGGGGAGACAGATAATACTGAGTCAGCTAACTAAGATTTCCAGTGCAGTATTGCCTATTAAACAGCAGTAGCTCTTCGGGATTTAAAACAGGAGTTGCTCTCAGCCCTACGTAGGGAGGTGCTGGGTCAGTATCTGGAATTTTTGGCATACAAAGAATGTCCTATCTTGAGCTACAGCCTCTGCCCAGTTATAAGAAGAAACAAATCTTTATATGTGTTTCTGAATTTGTTTGTTTTATACTGCTTGACCTGAGCTATTCAATGTAAGGGGGGGAAATTGAGGAAAGAGGTGCTGCCTTTTCTTCTTCTTCTTCTTTTTTAGGCAAATAGGATACCATTGCTCTTGTTATTCCATTTGCCAAGAAATCTGGTCTTTTTCTTTCCTGTGATAGAGCATTTAAGAAATTAGGAAGAAATGATTTTGGAAGATGAACCAGAGGATTAAAAATGGGATGGTCTTTTTGGCAAACAGCCTCCCTGAAATTGCCCTTAAAACATTTGGATTTTGGAAGCTTTGGCCAGACCAAGGCTGATGGGACTTAGAAATTAATATACAGATGATGGAAGATGGAAGATGAAGAAAGATAAAGAATTCTGATAGCGGTAGGAGAAGAGGAAAGAAAATGGCACCCCTCTGCTAGAATGGGGAGTTTAATTGAAAATGTTTCCATAGCATTTGGCAAATAAATAGTATACATCAGTGCCTCTCAAGCTTGACAACTTTAAGATGTGTATTTCAACTCGTAGAATTCTATAGTTGATTGCAGAATTAAAATTTCCAAATTTGAGAAGCACACATACATGTTCTTTGCCTAGAAAAGGTTGTATTCAGTTGTGCCTGACTACACAGGACAATGAAGACATAATTGACAGATATAGATCCTGTATTGCTCTTTCCTCTGGTGTTTGCTTGAGAGGACAAATGCTGCATCCATCAGGTGCAATGACAGAAGGTTTGCATGCCCAAACTGCCAAGAGGCACAGTTTGGAGGGTTGGAAACATTCTGCAGTACAGGTATTCCTCAGCTTGTGACCACAAATTAGACCAGAATTTCTGTTGCTAAGCAAGGCAGTTATTAAGACAGTTTCATCCAATTTTATGACTTTTTTTGGGTCAGAGTTGCTTTGCGAATCACTGAGGTTGTTAAGTGAATCACATCTTCATTAAGTAAATTGAGCTTCTTCGATTGACTTACTGATCAGAGGCTGGCTTAGAAGGTAGAAAATGATGATTTCCATGACCCAGGATGCGGAACCATCATAAATACATGCCAGTTGCCAAGCATCCAAACTTTGATCACTTGACTGTAGGGATGCTGTGACAGTCACAAGTGCAAGGACCATTCATAAGTGACTTTTTTTCAGTGGCATTGTAGCTTTTAACAGTTGCTAAACAAACAATTGTGAGTCAAGAACTACCTGTATACATATTCCAAGGAGCAGTAATCTTTTGTTGGGATCTTGAGGAAAAGGCCTCATGGATTTGGCTTTTTTTGTTGTGTGATTTTTTTAAAAAAAAATAATTCCCCTATTTTTCTTGCATAATCTCCCCTCCCTTCCCTCTTTAGGACTGGGAATATTTGGTCTTGGAGAAGCTGAAATGGGACCTGGTGATGGTAATAGGAAACGACTTCCTGGATCATATTCTCCATCGACTGTCGCTTCCTCAGCATAAGGTGCACTTGGTAAAGAAACACGCCCAGACCTTCATTGCATTGTGCGCCACAGGTATGTTTGTATTTGAAAGGGTGAGCCTCTATGGAAGGGAGAAGCAGCTTAATTTATAACCTTTGAAAAGAGAGACCTTGTTTAATTGATAGCTGTAGTAAACTGCTTTCTTTCTTCAAAGTGGCCCAGGATCCCCCATTGATTGAAATCTAGTTTCTGTCTCTGGAAAGCAGGGATGGTGAATATTTCAGGTTTAAGTGTGCCATTATCTCTAAAAATGAAATATGACATAGTAATCCCAAAATGATAGTTTGCATGATAAGGACAAATTTAGTCCTAGAGGTTTGTTCACAGAAGCATTTGTGGCAATTCCGTGGCAGAGGGTTTTTTCCAGTGGTGAAATCTAATTTTTTTTACTACCGGTTCTGTGGGCGTGATGTGGCTTGGTGGGCATGGCAGGGGA
>JANHFK010008399.1:25281-37036 GCA_036250565.1 Sibynophis collaris | reverse complement strand
AAATTTGGGATTTTAAAATGGGTTTTTTAGAGAGGGTGTGGGTTTTCTGATTTTAGGTTCCCTAGGGGGTTTTAATATAGTCATTAATGTAATTATTTTAAGGGGTTTTTTAATTGTTTGTTTTTGTGTTATATGTATTTTACCGGACTGTTCACCCCCCTGAGTCCCAACAGGGAGAAGGGCAGTATAAAAATAAAAAATTATTTATTTATTTATTTATTTATAAATGCAAGTAAATAGGTATCACTTTGGTGGGAATGTAACTGTGTTCCATGTGTCTCAGAATACAGTCGTGCTGACCAAATAACATGGCAATGTCTTCAAATAATGCTGGCTCCCTCACCCCCTAGAGTTGGAATCGACTGGACAGGGTATACCTTTTATAATCTTAAATTAAATTGACTTGAAACTCAACATTAAAAAAAACTAATATCATGGCATCACTTTCTGGCAAATAGAAGGTAAAGAAATGAAAGCAGGGATAGATTTTATTTTCTTAGGCTCAAGATCACTGCAGATAGTGACTGCAACCATGAAATTAAGACACTTGTTCCTTGGGAGGGAAGCTATGACAAACCTAGATAGTACATTAAAAAGCAGAGACATCACCTGACCGATAAAGGTCTTTATAGTTGTGGTTTTCCAAGTACATTACTACTAAGAAAGCCACAGCTATACAGACCTTTGTCGGCCAGATGATGCCTCTGCTTTCTAATATGGCTTTTTAATATTTAGTATGGCTGTGAGAATTGGACCATAAAGAAGTTTGAGCATTGAAGAATTAATGCTTTAGAACTGTGGTGCTGGAGAAGACTCTTGAGAGTCTCATGGATTGCAAGGAGATCAAATCAGTCAATCCTAAAGGAAATCAACTTTGACTATTCTTTAGGATAGATACTGAAAGGTGAAGCTCAATAATTTGGCCACAAGAGAAAACTCACTGGAAAAGACCTGAGGCTTCTGTTCCATTTTACATTATTTATAAATGCAATTATAAATTTTATCTTACTCTGTTATTACAACCTGTCTCCCTTCTTTCTGTAACTTATTCAGCTTAATCAAAACCCTGAATCATAAATTTATTTTTTCTGTTTTCTGCAAAAAGTCCTTGAGGTGTTGCCAATCAGGAATAAACATAGATATTGCATTTTGGGGGATCAAATTAGCCCTCTCAGCAAGTTCCATTTACATCATCCATTCACAATTTATCCTAGATGTTACCATAATATCAGTATTTCATCATTTGGCTTACCTCACTGGTGGGTTCTTGCTCATGAACATTTCAATGGCTTTTTCGTCATCTGGATTTACAGTCATCTCTTCACAATACTCTTCCTTTTCCATGGCTCCAGCTGTCCCCAGCTCTGGCCACTCATCATCCTCTGCATCGGAGTCTCCATCCTTTGAGGTAGGTCCTTAAAAGGAAAGAAAATATTTTAGAGGAAGCAACTTTAGATTTCATTTTTCATTTAAATGAATAAAGTAGGGGACGGGGTATCTATTACATTAGAATGTCCATGAAATCCCAATGGCATTTAAGTAATATCCACCTTACCTATTAGGCCTACATAAATTGAAATGGGATTTTATACATGCATACTTTATGCAAATCAACTAAACCACAATCAATTAAATAGAGTGTTTACTGAACCTATATAATGATTAACTGATTATGTGCCATGAAACATGTGTTGACTCTTGGCCACCACATAGATTTTCTCCATAATGATGTCTCCCTAACCTGGTCCTTCAAGTCTTATATATAATACATCATACAATATCATAAATACGTAACAGCAGTTAGAAATCAGCCATGTATTAGATATTAAAAAACAATGTTACATCAAATTTTATTTCACTATCCGGGATAAAGAAAATAAGAGCTCTAGATAACACAAGTCAGAAAGATTTCACATTTCTATTATTGACTTGCAAAGCTAATCACCCTTCTACTAAAAAAAATATGAAAACAACCCAGGAGTTATGGCCAGAAGTTTAAGTCCAGCCTCCCTCTACTGACAGTCTGTATGAAGGAAAAACAATGATTTTTTTTTTAGTCTGGGTTCAGATTTTAGAATTTAGGCAGTTTTTGTTTCTCTGACAGTCAAATCTCCTTGAGGGAGGCTGATCAAACTCCTGCTTGATCTCTCACAGCTTCTCATATTCTTGGTGGGGTCCGTGTCTCTTTCAATCGAGAGATTTAGATCTTGCAGTTTTCTCATAAGTGGCCCTTCTCTCTTGTGACTCTCACAATGGCATTCTGAAATCCCGGAAGCCTATGCCATTATGCCATTTAAGACGCCTCCTAAAAACCTTATGCGGTCAGCCTGGCATTCCCTGTGTAAATCTTATGGGTTACTCCCCCCCACCACCACCAAATTTGTTGCACATTATGTTTAAATCACTTATAATTTCCGGGTAAACCGCATCAGAAACGTTCTTTTAAAAATAACACGTGTCTTTCCCAACACTTTGGCTGAGCAAGAACATACTTTGTCCCGTCTTTCCAGCCACAGGCTTCCTAGACACACTCACCCAGGACTGTGGTCTTCTTCCTGGGCTCGTGGCTCCTGCCGGCGCCGTGCTCGGCCTCCAGCTCGTCTTGCTGGATGCGAGCCTGCTGCAAGATCCGCCGGGAGAGCTTCTCGTCCACATACTCGTCCTCCTCTTCTCTCCCACCGCCATGCTTCCCCGCCTGGCCCCGTCGCTTGACCCTCGTGACGGGCTTCACGGCATCGCTCTGAGCAATCTGCTCGGCCAAGGGGACGCACGTCGCCGTGGCCCCAACGGAGCCTCTCGGCCGCTTCGCTTTAGGCATGTTCCCCGCCGATGGAGCACGCAGCGCCGGGAAGAAATAGGGCTTCCCCCACACGCATGCGTTCAATGCGCGTCACCCGGGTGCGGAGCTACAACTGAAAGTAGAGGTGACTCCGGAGAGCCTGGAGACTTTTTAAAACTTTCCCGAGAGACAGAAGGGGCAATTTTCTTTTTTTTTCTTCGAAATTTTTTGTTTGTTATTATCTTCGCCTGACCTTTTTGAGAAAAGCGCTGCCTGTGACATTGCAACACAGTTGCCATGCGTTGTTCTCAGGGGAAAGAAGGCGTGAGGTTGGACAGAATCAGTGGATCTTTCGTGTAATCTTTGGCCTGCCGAGAGTTTTAGATGAAGAAGGTGCCTGAGACTCTGCGGTGTATTGTTTATTGCGAATTGAGAGCACGCAGACTTACACTTAATCAATTTAGAAGCACTGACAATTCCTGTCGCCCCCACTGAAAACAAAGTAGCCTTTCGACTTAATCTAAAAATTATAAGTTTATATTTGAGATCGTCGACTTGAAGAGAGGCGGGAGCAAAGCCCTTTCTCCACCTCCTTATATATCTCCTCAAAGGCACAAGCCGTTCAGATTGTCATTTGCGCGATCCTTAGATTATAGTAGTGTGGTAGGAAATTGCCCTAGATGTAGTTAAAACCCCCACACCCTTCTAACACTGATGATGTTACCTAGTTATGTAATGAAACGTCTGAAAGAACAAAAAAAACCACAAGCTCAAGATCCCCACAGTTCAACCCTGACCTACATACATTGTCTGCTATAGTTAAAACAGCCAAAGTGATACCTAAATGAAAGTTTAATGTGCCCATTAAAGCCGAAGTGGGAATCCACCGACCTCCAGATAACAGACCAATTTAAAATGACCAAACTGACTAACGCTGAAAGTGATAATTCAGCAATGCATGGGAGAATAAACCTCCTTCACTACTTTAAAATTTGCATTCCTCCCGCTGCCATTAAAAAACCCTACGCGCACGCCACATATTTGGAAGCAAATCTGGTGCACTGAGACACATGTAAAAAGCACCACTTTGGTTAATGTGCTATTATCGCAAACGATCTCCTTTATTTACACGCATTTTATCGGGGTGTGTTTCTTCGTAGGGTTAAGTGGCATCCATTCTCCCCAAACATAAGCACAATAAAAAATAACCAGGGCTCAATTCAGCAAGAAGACGCTGCTCCCAACGCCACGAGCGCCCCAGTAAATCGTTCGGCTACGTCACTTCCGCTTCGGTTTCTTTTATGTTTGGAAGCGAAGGCAAGGAAGGCGGCTCCGGCTGCACGCTTAACAATCCGACAGGAAGCAACCCGGAGTTGTGGGGCGCCCTTGCTGCAAAAAAAAACCCGAGCCCGTCGCACGCGGAGGCCGTGGCAAGCATGGGCGTCACCTGGTAGGGATATTTTGTTGATGTTACGAAGCTGAAGAATGTAGTGAAACGCTTTGGTTTGAGCGCTTAAAACTGCGGTTGAATGTGCCAGAACGTGGTTGGCGCCTGTAACAGGAGAGGATCTGGGACCTGGGATATATATGCTCGTATCTTTAAACACTGACAGTCGCGAGTAACGAGAGAGGCCGTGGAACAGCCCGAGTGGCTGCAGACGCTTTAAAGGAGGCTTTTCGTACGGGTGGTGGTGAAATTTCTGATTTCTTTATCCTCTTGCTGTCAAGGAAATATTTATAAAGCAGCCACCTGGCAAGATGCTCTGGACTACCGCCCATTGCATTTAGTCTGCTCGATTATAGAAGGTGGGGATCGTTGGCCAACACGCCCGGAGGACGCCAGGTTGTCACAGATCGCGTTACCGAAGAAAAGATCCTTAAATTATAGTTAACATGAAACAAAAATATATCCCCAAGAGCCTCACGTTCCGTGGTTTTGTGATGTTTTGACCGCTGCTGCTGCTGCTGCTGCTGCTGCTTTTATTTGCAGCAATGGTTAGCTAGCCCATGGTCGTATGCTCAGCCAATTTTTAAAAAGGTGTTAAATTGTGGTGGTGGTGGATTTCCTAAATGTTCCGGATATTTCCTTATGAGCGTTTACATCTCCAGAAATAGAATTGTGAGCCTACTACATCTGATCTTATTCTATCAAATCAGAGTTTTTATATCTGAATCATTCCTTGAGGTTGCACCAGTTGCAGAGAGAAATAAGTCTTCTGTGCTACAAATTTGCTTGATATATTTTTATTAAGTAATCTGAATCTAAAACTGCTGTAAGAAAAAAATATTTTATTTAAATTTTATGTAGGCTGTTGCTCAAAAATGAAACTATAAAACTAATAATATACTTGGGAAGGAGCATGTTTAATGTCAGCTCCAAAAATGTTTTTGTGTAGTAATGTATTAGTAAATTGACTGTGTGGGATTGTAGGTTTCACTGTTTTCAGTTTTGTTCGGACCAAACAGAATTTTTATCTTTATTTTCTTAAAAAAGTATTTGGGCAACGACAGACTCTATGAGTATGAGGCTATGTTGTCATTTATGTTTAACGGGACAGCTTAAAATACAGAGACAAAGACATCAATCATATGTTGTCTTTGCCAGTTTGCTGACTCCTAATGTATTATCTGAAGGGATCACAGGTCAATGTATACCTTGTACTTTAATTTTGAATCCTCAGGATCAAAAGGACATGGGTGGGAAATTAATCTAAAGTGGGGGGTTCAAGTGAAGTCTCTCTAGGTGAAGTCTCTGTAGGTAAACTATGTTTTCTTCCTGTTCCTCAATTCATTCTCACAGGAAAGGAGATAAAGACACAAAAAATGTAACAGTGATTTTTGGACTCATTTGGGCAACTGACTTTATACTATAGTGTGAAACCAGAAAATGTTATTGGCTAATCATTGCAAATACAGGCAAAAATGTATCCTAACAGCTAAATCAATCCTGATTTGTCTGTTATTGGACATAGAACATCTTGCTTGTAGTTCGTACCAGACAATGCTTAGTGAAAGTGCTTTTGCCTTATAGAGGCAGTCTTCTCATTTGATGCAGAGTAAGGATGCTCCATTTCTTACACTTATTTCCTTGTGCCTCTTATTTTCCATAGCATTAAAAATAGGTTTTTTGGAAATATTTGTTTTTCATAGTTAAAAAGTCATATTTCTTGTGCTAGTGTATCTCAGATGCCAGTAGCAGAGGGAAAAAGTGTTCAGCAAACAGTTGAAATCTTAACAAGAAAACTGGAGCTCCTTGGTGCAGAAAAACAAGGAACATTTTGTGTGGACTGTGAAACCTACCACACTGCAGCCTCCACAATGGGCAGTCAAGGTGAGTTTTTTCTGTCTTCAAGGATTGGTATATTCAGATCCTTCCAGTACATTTTTATTCTTTAATTGGAACATGGTGACATTTAGATGCATCTCAGCAACTAACTTTATAGCCAACTTTTTCTGTAAAGTAACTTTTATCATGCAGAGAGTAACTTTTGGACATAAATATAGACATTAATCTTAACTTCATATACTAATCATGAACTAATGAGGTGGTAAAGAAGCATGTTGGAAATCTAGTACCTTGTGTATATAAAATATTTTATCATATGATGCTGTACTGTTGGCTGTTTCATTAATTTGGATACTTTACTGAAGCATTAAAGATTCTGTACTTTAGTTGTTTCTTTGTCTTACCTCAGTCATATGAAGATGACATACTATTAAGTCTTGGGCCATAGGAAAAGCTAATAGTTTAACAGCAATCTTGATAACTTACAGCAATGGTTCATTTTTCCCAAGTGCAAAAATATTCTTGTCTGCTCAAATGCATCTGGTCAATATCAAGCTTTCTTATCTGGTTGCCAGAAAGAATTATTTACTATATGATTTGGAACTGTAGTTGATCACAAACAGTAGCAAGGTGTAGCTGAAAACTCAGTCTCAATTTTGGATTCCAACACTAGAACTATAGTTTCCTAATGACTGGAAGGAATAGTTCCATTCTATTTTATATTGGCCAGTAAACTCTTGCCTTACATAACCAGTTACAGGAACCTTATTTTGCACATTACTGTTTGATAGAATCCTCCCTAAAGAAGGCTAGTGTCTGGAAAGTAAATCCTACAAGGAGAGACTAAAGGAACTGATTAAATATTCCTTGACTGAGGAGGGAGGTATAATACTGCTCTTCAAATATCTGAAGAGATGTCTTAGATAAGAAAGCCATGATCATGTTAGAATAGAAAAAATGAAATTATCTTAAATTACAAAAAGTCAAATTCTTTTTGATATTAGGAAAAAATTCCAAATGGTAAGAGTAATAGTGGAACCAGTTACTAGTTCTTCTCTAGAAGCATTGAAGAAGAATCTAAATAAACTGTTGGGAATGCTTTAAATAGGATTTTTGGACAAAGCAGGATTGGACTCAGTGATTTAATTATCCTCTTATAAGTAGAATGCTATTTTAATGTTTTTCAGAACTGCTTATGCATTTTCATCCTGTTTTTTATGTAAATAAATATGCTTTCCTTTTTGGTACCATTTTGTTTTAAAAGTTGTCTTCAATGTGCTCTGTGGAACAAACAGAGAATTAACCTTTTATAAGGTTTAAAACACTGCCGTATTAACTACACTTATTTAGTGAGTGTTCTCCTGATCTGTATTAGAAAAGATAAGCAGATAGTATTTTACCTGTTATAGAAGCTAACTAAGGAAATTCATATGTCAGGACTAAATATTCTGTTTAAACATTTGTTTATGTGGCTGTCCACAGAATGTACTGCTGCTTCTCTTGAAAATTAGTTTTGCTTAGGCCTAAAAGTTCACAGCAGAGAAAATCTCTTTTCTTCCAAGTCATCTGGAAGCAAACTCTATGCTGGTTTGAAAGATACATCCTTCACATTTAAGGCTAAAATCCTTACTGCATGAAGTCTCTTCTATGCTTTGCTAAGATATCTTTCTTTCCTGGGTTGTATTGTTAAGCTTTGCAGATATTTATTAAGGCTCTGTGCAAGAATGATCTCTGTCAGTTTCCATTTTCAGGCATCTTAAAGTATGCCCACTAGAACAGTGGTCCCCAACTCCTGGACTATGGCCTGGTACCAGGCCCTGGCTTATTTGGAACTGGGCTGCACAAGCAGCAGGTGAGCGTGCACAGCTCTACTTGCATGAATGGTGGGTGAGTGTGTCCACCACTTGCGCAAATGCAGTGTGCACCTAAGCATGCTTGCTGGGGGGGGTCTCTCCCCTCACTCCTATCGGTTTCCCAAAGCTGGAAAGGTTGGGGACTGGTGCATTAGAATATCAAAAAGAGAAAATAATCAGTTCCCTACAAAATAGTACTGAACAGAGTTGAACAAGCAATAATTTTCTGAATTGAGTAAAGTAACTCAGTTGCTACTTGAAGATTCTACGTTAGATAAGGTAAATGTTCCTCTAGCTTAGAATAGTGTTTCAAGTAGATGAATAAGATAATTACATTACACTTACATAAATCATCAGCGACCATCAAATCTTTCATGGAGAAAGAATCAGATAAAGATTCTGTAATAAAATCAAGTGCTTTGAAAAAGGGACAAAGATGTAATAGATGTTACATTTTTTTCAGTTTCTGAGAAAAAAAATAGTTTTCTGTTGTTTTGCTATTGTTTCAGGACAGGCTGCCAAACTGATGTATGTGATGCACAATTCAGAATATCCCCTCAGCTGTTTTGCTGTCTTTGAAAATGGCCCATGCCTCATAGCAGATACCAACTTTGACATACTTATGGTGAAATTGAAAGGGTTCTTTCAAAATGCCAAAGGGAACAAAATAGAGAGCCGAGGCACTCGGTACCAGTACTGTGATTTTTTGGTGAAGGTCGGCACAGTCACCATGGGGCCCAGTGCCCGTGGAATATCTGTTGAGGTAAGAGTTGGCTGAAATAAATAAATAAATAGCATTATTCATATTTAGAATAATAGGAGCTTTTTATTTGAGATCATATCCTGAATGCTTCATCATGCAAATAAAAATGATGAAATGATTTCAGATAAAGCCAAGTGAGGGGATGATGCCAGGGATGTTTTAGAAATTATCATATTTTGGGCACATTAGAGAAGACTGCAGTATAATTCAGGGAAAGATGTAAGGAAAAAGAAGAGCATGACCAGCAGCAAAGTGGATAAATTCAATTACAGCAGCTATGGGTTCAACATTAGAAAACCTGAAGGACCAGATTAGGGATAGATTGTCTTGGAGAAAACCTATCTATGTAGTTGCTAAGTCAGTACTGCCAATCAGTCTAATAACTTATTGAGGGAATAGCTGTGAATGATTCACAGAAATTAAAAGATGTGTTATATCCTCTTGTTTCATATATTTAGGGATAAAAGTATAAGGAATACTTACGATAACATTAGAGATATATTGATTGATATCTTGAATATTCATGCTCTTTTGATCACAAACAGTGCCATGTTGTTAGTTAACAACAAAATAGTTTGTAGTGAGTGCAGGTATTGTTAGAATGCTTAGTAAAAAAGTAGGAAATGTATGGAGAAATTTTAAGATATGTTGGCAGAGAAATACTGGGATAGTATAGGTCTGTAGCAAGGAATGAAAGGACTGGTGTTTTTTATTATAATTTTGTGGAAAATTTTAAAAATGTACTTGCTGTGAGTCATTTTATAAGATGCATATTTGCAATATTTTGAATCTTTTCTGCAAGAAAGCCCTATTTATTTTGTCACAGAACAGGAATATGCTACATGCCCAAATTTAAACATAACTAGATTTGAGAACATCTGTGTGAAAATTCCCTTTTCCTTCAAGTTTTCTAATTGTTGTTAGCTATGGAGCTAATTATGATTGATTCCTAATTTATTTTTTTGTTATTGTTGTCAGGTGGACTATTGTCCTTGTGTGGTAGCCACTGACTGTTGGAACCTTGTAATGGAATTCATGCAGAGCTTTATGGGAAATCATGCCCCTGGTATCCCCTCTGTGTTCAATAATAAGCATGACAGCATCTACAATCCAGCTGATACAATAGTTCAATACATGGAACTTTTCAACAAAATTCGCAAGCAGCAGCAGGTGCCTGTTGCAGGTATCAGATGAAGAAGTGTCAGAAAATGTTCTTTAAGTAAGCAACCACTTTGTTGACAAGCAAATTCAGTCCAGTATTCCCGATGGCAGTTGTTATCCATCAAAGCAATATGTCTCTGTTGTAAATATTTTCTTGTTGAAGATAAATGCTGTCTCATATCAGACTCTCAGATATGTGTGCCATAGTTACTTTGCCCTTGTTTTAGATTCAGGGAATCTAGTCATGGAAACCAATATCTGTACTGTTATACATAGACTAAATTTTATATTAATGAAAACACAAAATCTGTTATCTATTGGTTTTAAAGATGTTGATTAATTGTCGTATTCTTCTGTCTAGTAGGGATTAATTATCATTTAGTTTGTATTTTGCTCCTGCAAAACTTTTTGTTAGTTCTCACATAAATATATTAATCTTCCCAATTAAAAAGCTGTTAAAAGCTATTTTCTAATTAATTTAGTCAAGTCTTGATAAATAATTACTTAACTGCCTATGTACCGCAACTGTCTCTATACAATAACCTTTCCATATATTCTGCTTTGTTTGTTGAATTATGTTGTTCGATACAAGAAAAACAAGACTAAAGTTTTAATGAGACATTAGTAATGAATTCCCTTCCTTGTACAGAGATAACTAGCCTTTAAAAAAGTTCTAATTATCAATTAGACCAAAGAATTTAGGCATATGTTTTTGCTAATGGGAATGGTAGCCATCAATAACACCTAACAGTACACCTTAAATTTCACTGAATCCTAATATAAATCTAGGTAGTAGTATGCCTAAAAGTTATTTAGGTATTTTTGTTCTCTTAACTTTACTATATGTGTGGTAGTATAATTTAAAAAAATATTTTAATTCAGGTACACTAACATTTGTAGAATGACTAAGCATATAGTTGAGTCAAGTTTCAGAACATATTTTAGAGATTTAAATATACCTAAGAGATTATCTTCAATTCTGAATTGTCAGTATCAAATCAATTCCACATAGACTAACAACTTGGCTGTGAAAGAAGTACGGTATATTTTAGTAATTGATTCTTATTCCCGTCCATATAAAGACTAGTGTGAATTTAAAATGCAACCTGAGCTTTTTGATTCCTTGCATATGGGTAGCTGTTTAATTTACAGAACTAGAGGATAAATGTACAGTATTTTAAAAGAAAGATTCAGATTTTCAGTGCTAAAGTCATAAACATGTAAATTTCATTAGGGTTTTATATGGATTTTTTTATATTCAGTCAGAGTTTATATAGTCAAAGTAGCAACTCTTGTTTTGTAACTGATTTTGAAATGTAATAACTTTTGTCTATGCATAATAAGCATTGTCCTGCTGAAAAAGAGAGTAAACGTTTGAAGTTTTGATTTTGTGCTGCAGTCATTAATATTTGGTCTGGTTTTTTCCATTAGAAAACATTAAAACTATATAGAATTAAACATTATGGTCAATATTATTGATTGGTTCAAAACAAATATTGCCCAAATTATTAATGATATATATTTTTATTGGGTAAAGCAACTGTCATTTTAAGTCTATATGTTAAAACATTAAATCACATAGAAATGTTTCTCAGTATTTTTAATCTTACTCATTGGCTACGAGCCCAGAAAGATTTGACAAATTGATTGTTAATATATGCAGAAAATTGTCTGTATTGTAAGCAAATGAGTAATTATAACGTAAGAAAATTGAATCTGATCCAGGAATTATATGTAACTTTAATATGTTGGGACTTTAGTGGTTGCTGATGAACTGCAGGCAAGAAAGACTGTAGATTCAGACCTTTGGATTGTTGATATTATGCATTTAAAGGAGTTAAATCAGGGGTGAAATCCAACAGGTTCTGACAGGTTCTGGAGAACCGGTAGCGGAAATTTTGAGTAGTTCGGAG
>JANHFK010008399.1:0-10072 GCA_036250565.1 Sibynophis collaris | reverse complement strand
GGAAGCTGCAATTTCTTGAAGTGTTTTGTAAAATTCTTGGACATGGTACCAAGTGCCCCGATGACAATGGGTATCACGGTTACATGTTTCATCCACAGCCATGTAGTTTTGATGGCCAGGTCACGATATTTCATTATTTTTTCCAGTCTTCGACTCTGGCATCTCCTGGTACCGCAATGTCAATAAATTATTATTGTTGTTGTTGTTGTTATTGTTATTATTATAGTTGTTGTTGTTATTGTTGTTGTTATTATTATTTCTTTATTTATATTCCACTATATTATTTTTATAAATACCTCAAAGTGATAAACATATCCAACACATCTTTTTCCTTCTATTTTCCCCACAACAACCCTGTGACATGATTTGAGATAAAAGACAATGACTGGCCCAAGGCACCCAGATGGCTTTCATGATTAATACAAAACCTAAACTCACAATTTCTTGCTTTCTCACCTGGAGCTGGGGTGAAATGTACTTACCTTTCCTACCGGTTCGCTGAAGTGCATGTGCCGTGCCATCGTCTGCACACGGGAGATCATCTGCATATGCGTAAAGCCTTTTGGCAAAAACCAGATGGTGAAAACCAAGACATGCTGACGTCCCAGTTTCGGGGGGCGGAGCCTCCCGCCACCACCGCTACCGGCTCTCATGAGCCAGATAGAGCCAGCAGCATTTCACCCCTGCCTGGAGCCTTAATCACTAAACCAAACTAGTTCTTACATCAATTGGATGGCAGAACTTCAGTGATATATCCAGCATGACTTAGCAAGGGAAGAGTCCACTCGCCATTTATCATATGTTCAGTTCAACATGCAGAAACATTATACACATAGCTCTTCTCATCAGATGTTGACAAGGGAGGTGATGAGAAGACCTATGGTCATACTTCATTTTTTGTATCCATTTGACTTCTACCTGCATTCATGCAAATGCTCAAATTGGACTAACCAATGCATATCTAAAAATATGCTATCAAATAGCCATTTTATTTCATTATGAATTTTTTAAAATCATACTTTGTCTCTTTATAGCTCATAGCTCATATAGCTCATTTCTTATCTCACTGGAATGTCTTATATGTAGATATGCTGGCATTCATTTCCACAGATTTAATCCCAAGAACTTTGGGTTTTTTTCTGCTTCTAAATATTTTAAAGAAATCAAATAATTCCGTAAAAACCCAGATCTTCCTGGTGCAGTGATTCTAGGAAATGAAATGCAGAAGGCATAGCAGTTGCTCAGATACAAAGCATATGATTGGCTTCATAAGTGGATTCTATCATTTGCAATAAGCAAAAATGCAAAATGACATATCCATTTAAGAGATTTAAGGCTTTTGAAAAATAAAAAAAATCCAACTATTTCATGCCCAAGGGAACAAAATTCAAGCAGAACAAAGATGGATGCAATTCACCATTAATAATTTCTTTCCGTCCTGAATAAATTCCAAAGAATATAATACTCAACATTTTCTGTCTAGTAAAGGAGAGGACAGAACACATTCTTCAAATGTTCCTATATTTACACATATTTAGGCTTGAAACATGAAAAAGACAGATTTTCTTCTTTTTATATTAATTGTAGTCTTCAGGGCAATATCAAATAACAGAAGCATTTTTTCCCCTCTGGAATAACTCTCTACCCATTCTATTATTTTTCGTCCCTTAAAAAATCAGAATCTGCTGACTCATTATTATAGATTGATTAGTCTACTGACTGCAAAGCACTATTCCCTTTCTCATTAATGCAAAACTATCCCATTTTTCATACTTCACAAATTAATATATTTTTCTTGCTGAAAATAAGAAATGAATTGCCCAATTTATAGTTGGAATCAGTGAATGCAGTCCCAATAAAGTGGGAACAATGGGTTTTCATACAACATACATCTTATTATTAAGTTCAAGCTATTACTTTGAACTGTATATAATCATCCTAGACTCTAGGTTAGATACTACAGGTAAACATTAGTTCTTCTGATTCAATGCAGAGTGTTTATTTTAATTCTAAATTCTGCATGAATTTTATTTCCAATAGAAATTAGTGTATTTATCTTGAATGCCATTCAAGTATCATGCAATTTTCAAAAATCAATCTATATTGTTAATTAGGTTGTAAAATATATTTAAAAATGTCATTTTTCTGTAAACTGTTCTGTTAAACAATTGTTTTAATTTAGTTTTTTCCTATTTTTTCCCTAGAAGCTGATTACAAATAAAATTAAAATTTCAGGCCAATAAATACTTGTCCTTGATTAGCAAGCTGTCTGTGTGATTCTTGCATGCTCTGTAGATCAATTTCCCTCCTCACCTCCTGAACTCATTACAATTAATGTTAACTGTTGTGAGAAGTAGAGACTTACACTTTTGAAAAAGACCCATAACATTATGAACAGTATTGGAATGCTTTACGTATATGTGAAACATTATTTTTATGAGCAGCCCTGTAAATGCAAATAATTCCTTTGTGTGTGTGTGTGTGTGTATCAATGATTTCCTTTTTTAAAAATAGTATTTTCAGCTATTTTTAAAATCCTTGTAATAAAATATGAATGCCGATTATTATGTATTATTGTAGTTTTATCCTCCCATCTCTTATATATTTATATAGTCATACATATAAACAAATGTAAATGTGGGATTGGACATGCGTCCTTTTTGCTAAATAAACAAAAGCCTTTCTTTTATTGCATCTAATTTTCTCTCCACTTATTAAAATGTTGGACTAGGAGTAGGAGAACCCAGATACAACTGACCCTCAGCCATGGAACTCACTACATGACTTTAGATCAGTCATTCCCTCAGCCCAATATCATTTCTCACTGGGTTGTGAGAAAAAAATGGAAAGGGAGAGTGTTTGAGTTCTTGGAAGGAAAGCAGGATGTAAAATTGGATTGCTATTTTTTTATACCGTAATTATAAATTCTGTCCTGTTTTTAAAAGTGACCTATAAATTGAAAATACATAAATGAAGTTATTTTTGATATTGAAATAGGCAAGAACAAGGAAAGTTTGTGTGTGCCAATATGTTAAGGCTTAGGGCCAGAGCTAATAAAAAATGTCTAACTTACAGTTTCTGCTTGGTTTCAGCATTGTAGATGTCTTTAAGTCATTTTCTGGGTGAGAGCACTTCCACACAAGGTCTTTCCCCTACCCCAGGACCAGCTTCAGATCTTACACTGTTGCCTGCATTCACCAGCTGAGCTGGCTTATTTCTGGTTCAGTGGTGGTATATCCAAAATTGCACCAAAAGAAGTAATCTTTTTTGCTTTGCAGAGTTTGTGGGTGGGCTGTTTTTGCATTGGTGGGACTCATTTGGCTTCTGGGCTTCAGCTGATGTATGTTTCTGTTCACAGGATCTTAAAAGAGAAAGATGTCTTAATAACTTCCAAATCCCACTCAACATGCATTTAGATTGTGTGTGTGTGTGTGTTTGATTCAAGCATATTGTTTTTCTGGTTTTATCTTAAAATGTAACTCACATGAGCAATTTTGACTGTGCAAATACTTGCAAATGTTATTTCAGACAGGGATTTTCAAACTTTTTCAGGCTGTGAAGCCTGTTAATTTTTTAAAAAAAGTCTTACAATCTACTATCAATAGTCAAAGCTCTAGTGAATCAAAGGGTTTTATTTTTGTTTTGCTTTTAGTCTTATATGGAACCCCATTAAGTTCTCATGGAATCGTAGGATTCCACTGAACACTTTGAAAGCACTACCTTAAGGTACAGTAAGCCAGGCAAAAGAAGCGAGAGTTTTGCCTGTATTCTATTTCTCTTATATATCCAACATGTGAAATCCCAGGATACATCTTGATGTTTTGTTCTAGCAAATTTTTGAGGATGGGATGGGAGATAGCAATTATTTTTCTTTTTGTTAGAGTTGGGTAAAGAGTTCTGGATTGCTTCAAATTTTCTTTCCTTTAAGAGGAATGTCTGTCTGAAGGAATGTCTGTCTTGATGTCTGTCTGAAGGTATTGTTTCTTCTCTGCCTTTCTCCTTTTGAATTTCCATTTTTGCAGCAACGTTGCAACTATTACAGTAGTTGTAAAATTTGTAGTACATTCCTCAGTAGAAGTCTTCTCAATGCAACAAAGTAAAGGAATGACAGCTTGGCAGCTATTATTTTTTGACAAATAATAGGAAGGGTCAGAATTTAGAAGTGGTTTTTAGATTCTCCTTTCGCTAGCTGGAGGAATAGCACCGATTGGCTCATGATATTGTCTCCTTGTTCTCTTTATTTTGGGGTCAGCAAAATTGAAGGCAGTCACAGCTTTTTGCTTTTTGGTGAGAAATTGGTAACATTGTGCTGAGGAAGTTACTTGATTGTTGAAATTTATAATTAAGTACTTATGTTAGGAATAGCATAGGCTGTAATCCAAAATGTACTTACTAGAAAGCATGGAGTCCTTGGTGCTCTCTGACCTTGGTTGTTTGCTTGCACACATTTCATTATCCAACTGGGTAATATCAGTGTGGGTGAGTGTGGGATTTACTCCCTTTTTATATATAATAGCGTGGCCTCCCAATGTTAGAGGGACTGTGGGGTTTTTTTAATAGTTCCATCAACTTCTCCCAAGACAACGAACAAATCAAATATAATGACTGGTGTTGGAATTTTCCCAACTTTCAATGGGGAGGTTTAAGAGTTAATGGCCTCCATGGCAACCATAGGCTAGTTCCAGACAGCAGAAAGTATAGTTTCTGAGAAAAATCTCCAACTTCAAGCACAGACACTTGCATCTTGTCATTCGAAGAGGAGGACACCTGATCACAGCTAAGTGGTGATCATTAAAAAGGACTTTAAGAAGTCAGCGAACAATGTGGTACTTTTAATGAAATTATGTTCTCACCTCACTGTTTACTACAGAGTAAGAATAGTTAAAGAAACTGTTAGAAAAGAAACTAATTAAAAGTAATTTAATGTTCCAGTAAGTCTAATAATCATAATAGTATGATTTTTATATTTGTTACCAATTTGTAACATTAACCATTTAATAAAAAGTAAATGAGATTATAGTACCACATATATGTACTATGTTTAAGTGTTAATACGAAGATGAAATGATTTGGCTCAGAAATGCAGCCCTAGAAATAATTTGCTAAACTGGGGGTGGGGGTGGCCAGCATGTGATAATTTGCTAAACTGGGGGTGGGAGTGGCCAGCATGTGACTCATCCGGCCTGCATGCCATGAGTTTGACACTCCTGTGTCTAGAGAGTTGAGACTATTTCTAAGCAATATGAGTTATAATATGGGGCATGGGGTTCATTAAATATGGAATATTGACCAAAATTATATAAAGGATCACTATGCAAATAAACATAATTGTATCATTTTAATATATTTGTATACAACTATCCTTTATTAAAATATCAAATTTGTTTACAAATAAAATGCAATATGCAAATTTTATTTTATTGATTATGTGTTATTAAGTCTTCAACTCTCAGTGATCACATAGAATTGCTCTAAGACAATCTGTCTTTTAATATTACAATATCAATGTTACACTCATTGCCACTATGATGAAATCATTTCAAGACCATGTGACTTTTTGAGACTCTAGGAACCTTGCAAATTTAAAAAAAATACATATAAGAAAAATATGGTCAGCCAGGAGAACAGAAGAAGGATTCTTAGTTTTGAACAGTGTTACATTGGGGACTGCAACAGAAAAAAAGGAAATTAGCCATAACTAAATGAAAAATGTATGTGGACAATTTCACTACCAGAATCTTTTAGGCATCTGTTGAAGTTTTATTTTTTAAACTGGGCCTACATTTTTACCCAAATTTTACTTGTTTAAAAACTGTATATATGGTTTAGATTACATTTTGTCTTCCATTAATAATTAAATATTTCATTTTTCTTGCCTTATATTAATGGCCCCTCAGAAATTCCTGACTCCCATCATTATGACATTTTCAAAATTGTTGAAGACGTGGCTATTCTCCAGGCTGTGGGGATAAGATGATTTATAAGCTTATGGGTGATCTGTTGTTCTCGTATTTTTCTGGAGTATCTTTTCAAGATATTTAGGGAGCCTCAAGAGGGAAGAGAAAAGGCACAAATACCTTTCTGTCCTTGTAGCTATTAAATAGGTCTCAAGTACCTTTCCCAATGTATAATAATGTGACAGGTAATTAAGATTGAAAGAGGTTGATCATCTTTCAGTACAGAATAACTTCTCTGCTAGCATGCCTATTTACCTAAGATCTGGGAAACACTAACCCATGTCCCTGCTTAAATTAGCTGATCTTCTGTTGCCTGTCCAAAATACAAAAACTGCTGGTTCTACTGGAAACATCAATTTGGGGGGAGGGGGGGTTCTTCTGTTCTTTTTGACCATGTGGGAATTGACCACTGGAATAGATTGTGTGTTAACTAACATCTTTTTAAGGCTCTAAGACAACAGAACTGAGCAGAATGCAGTACTGCAGGCTAACTCTGCCAACTGCCAGCAGTTTGATCCTGACCGACTTAAGATTGACTCAGCATTCCATCTTTCCAAGATCGGTAAAATGACCTAGATTGTTGGGGCAATATGCTGACTCCGTAAACCACTTAGAGATGACTGCACTATGAAGCAGTATATAAATCTAGGTGCTTATTGCTATTATCAGCTTTTTCCTATTGTAAAATTGAAATGCTATTCACCCATTCTTGAATTCACTGAAAAACAATTCCAACATAAAATTTGCAGAATCTATTGCTGATCCCAATCCTGTCTCTGTTGCATTTGTTTCTGGTCATCTGATTTGTCTGCTTAATACACATTGACACTTTGCTTAAATTTGTCAGAATAAGGGATTTTTAACAAATAAGTATTTCTTAAGCCTTTCTCCCTTGTAGGCTAGGGGAAAGTTAAAGGAAGCATCTTGCGAACAAATCATTTTTTACAAATGGACATTTTACTACCATGGTTCAAAACAAATAGGGATAGGTATGTTTTAATGTTCTTTTTCTGTTTCTATTAATTCAGTGAGAAACTTTACAGGTGAACATATTTCTCAGGTTCATGATTTTGCTTTGAGAGGGGTATCTTATGGATAAGGAGATGATAAAAAATAAAAAATGACTGTTACAGTGCACTTGCAAAAATTCTGTGTTATTTTGACCATATGAACAGCTGCAAAAAGGCAAATGCTATATTTCTTACTATTTTATTCATTTATTACCAGATTTATTTAGCAGCTCATCTCACTCTGGCAGCTTACAACCATAGTAGCAATTAAGCCATATCACAGTATTAAAATATCAAACAAATCAACAAAAATAAAAACATAAACCACAAAATAACCTGCAGATAATAGAGGAACAACCATTATTTAGCCTCATATAGCCACTTTGCAGGCTCACCATGGGACCCCCAATGTTAATGGAAGAACCATGTTTTCAAAGGTGTACCGTCCCATTCCACATCACACCACACCCCCTGTTAGGTAACAGAACAGATTATCACATGAAGGTAAGTTTTCTTTAACTAGAGATCTTTAGACAGAATGCATGGTCAGTGATGTTGTAATAAATCATAAACCAAACAGGAGATTGGATTAGAGAATATCTAGTATCCCTTCCAACTCTGTGATTTTGTGATGTAAAAGACAAATGTAATGTGAATAAATTTCTGTAGAGGGTACTATATTTTGTAAGAATTTTCAGAGTCTTTTTGCATGCAGATTCTTAGAGGATTTGCACTATATCATAAACCTGCCTTTCTCCTCACTTATAAAGTTGACAGATGCAGTGCTAGTAACATTTTTATCTCTCCTTGCTCCTTATAAGGTCTATCATTTTAAATTATATAAATGCTGCATTACTCCTAATTGATTAAGGTGATTGTCTTATTTAAACAAATTGAACAACTAGGAAAGGAGGGATTGTGATGTCACATGTGATAGCCAATGAACATTTTACAAAGCAGATGTCTATTGCAAACTGGTAGAACCAATTTTCTCAAAGCTCAACCTTAGAGAAAGGAATAGGTATGTTTTTGAAACATAATTTATTTCTAAAATAATTTTTCCATTACTGCTTATTTGTATATAATTCTTAATATTTATGACTTATTGAATGAAATTAGGACCATCAATTTAGAATTTTAAGATTACTTTTTATGCTCATTGTCACTCAATGTTATATTTTCACAAACTTAAATGATGAGAAATACATGAACATTTAATTTTTATGGGTTTTTTCCTGTCAATTTTGTTATTTGTAGTTACACGTGGTGTCAGAAATTAGAGTTATTTAATTTCAGTCCAATTATATCTCCTATAATGTGCCTTTTTAATATTGAAATTGGTATTGTTAACTGTTTGTACACTGTGTAGTCAAAAAAGTAAAGCAACTGCTGACTGATACTAAAAGCAAAAATTACCCTCCCTCATGCTTTCCAATCAGTTATCTCAGATTGTTCATTGTTCAGTGTCAAGTAAATTATCAGCAAATTCTGACACTTCATTCTTTTCAATGTATCATGAATTAGAATAGACCAGTTAGCTACAGTCCAATTTTGAGATACTAATACCCTCTAATTTAAATGTTTTAACTGATAAACAAAGTGCCTGGGAAAAGAATTTCTAAAATACATACTTTTTCATACTTGTACAAATCCCCCCCCCCCTCCGTCACACACATATACACAAAACTACACTGGCAATTGAGACATGTATCTTTCCTCTGTGGCTTTCATTCCCTTCCTTTTTTCTTTCCATTTACCTACAGCAGTGATGGTTAACCTTTTTGCCGTTGCGTGCCAAAAGTGTGGGGGGGGGGTTTGTGCGTGTGTGTGCCCACACTCATAATTCAATGTGCCCTGCCCCCACACACATGTGCATGCAACCCCCGCTTTTGGCACACGATGGCATGGGCCCAGTTGGCCTGTTTTTCGCCCTCCCCAGGCTCCAGAGGCTTTCTAAGGGCCCCCACCCGGAGGCCCTCCAGAGGCCGGAAATGGCCCATTTGTTGACTTCTGGTGGGACCGGTAGGCCCATTTTTTGCCCTCCCCAGGCTCCAGATGCTTTCTAAGAACCTGAGGAGGGCGAAAACAGCCTTCCCTAACCCCCCCGGAGGCCCTCCAGAGGCCAGAAACATCCCATTTTCCGACTTCTGATGAGCCCGGAAAGCCCGAAAATCAGCTGGTCTGTGTGCATATGTGCACTGCAGCTGAGCTGTGGCAATGCTTGTGGGCCCACTGATAGGGCTCTGTGTGCCACCTGTGGCACCCATGTCATAGGTTCGCCATCATGGACCTACAGTGTTAAACTTTTTAATTTTTTGGCTTTAACAAAACATCGCTGTTATACTGAAACCAGCGACTGTTTTTTTCTCTAAAATATCTTTAAAAAAAACTGAGGAAGATTCCTCTTATATGTTGAACATGCATTTAAGAGGTTTAAGTAAACATTCAATGTTTTGAAACATTGGCCTTCCAATCTCAACCCTGGGAGACAAAGTGATGGGCTATATATAGTAGTATCATTCTATTATTGATTGAGATTGGACCAATAGAACAAGAAACAAAAGGAGGCAAAGTCTCATTATGCAGACGTTGGTTTACTTAAATAATAGAAATATGATGAGCTGCCTCTACCAATTGTATAAAATAAAGTCCAAATAAATGAGTGTAAGTAGGCAGTTCTCTAAACAAGATAAAATATTTTTCTTCTAATAAACAGAATTGTTTTCAAAATAGTTTGACTAGATGACTGCTGGTATTTCCTAATCTCATATTTACAACAGTTGTGTTAATCATAACACAATTTGCATATACTCCTGTTTTCCATTATTATGGAATTTTTGTTTATAGGTAGCCTTCGACTTACAACCACAATTGAGGCCAAAATTACTTACTAAGACATTTGTTAAATGAATTTTGCCCCATTTTACAACTTTTTGCCACAATTGTTAAGTGAATCACTGCAGTTGTTAAGTTAGTAACATGATTGTTAAGTGAATCTGATTTGCCCATTGACTTTGCTTGTCAGAAGGTTACAAAAGGATCATGACTCCAGTCACTGCAACCTTCATAAATATGAGTCAGTTGTCATGCTTCTGAATTTTCATC
>JANHFK010008398.1:20042-32574 GCA_036250565.1 Sibynophis collaris | reverse complement strand
TAAGATTTCCTGTCTAGGCAGGGGGTTGGACTAGAAGACCTCCAAGGTCCCTTCCAACTCTGTTATTATTATTATATGTCAAGGTCAGATCTGGTAGCAATATCATAAGTAGAAATAGTGTTACATGTGTGGAAGGAGGGAGGAGGAAGGTATGGCTAGCGTGGGGAACATATAAGCAACAATTCTGACAAAACTAAGAAGAAATATTTGATTGAAGCAAATAGATCAGCTTGTCAAGTTTTGAAACTGAATCTGCTTATCTACTTTAGTATCCTGCGGCCATTCAGACCCCATATCTGGAGGTTCATTTAGTTGTTCCAGCAGTGAAAAATTGTATTGAAACAAGCATGGGTAATATTTATGTGCCTAGATGCCTGTTCTATCGATGTTTTTTCATAAATGGCCTGTTTTTTTCCAGCAAACAATTCATTTAAAATTAAGAAGAATACTTTGAAAGGAATGTGTGCGTCCAAATCAAAATCAATACATTCCACTTTAATTAACAGATGGTAAATTTACATTAAAAGTTTCCAGCACAAGCATTCAATAAAATTAGTGTGACAGCCTCTCATGTTCAATTCTTTTTTGAAATGCCCAGATTTTCCATTCCAAATAAGGTAAGTATTGTGCTTTTACACACACACACACACACACACATAAAATCTCTACAATCTCTTTCTATTAGTAAATCTTCTTTTTGCTATTTCCTCAAATTAATCAAATACATTTCTACTAACTGATCCCAAAGCTACTGAACAGAGAGAACAAGTCTAAAAAAATCTTCTGAAATAGGAAGATATCAACAAGCCTACCAAAGCCCTTATGCTTTCTGAAATATTGATTGCCTATCATTGCAGAGGCAGCACTTCTAGGTTTTTTTTTCACTCTGCCAAATAATTAAAGGAAGATATTTTATAGCTTGATAAAATTTACAGGGACCCTTGGCATATAATTATAGTATTTCTTGAAAAGAGAAACCTATAAAAGATACATCATTAGAAAGTTTAGGTTCTGGATAGAATTATAATGGTGTGACAAATAATTTACACGTGGAAAGCATTTGTGGGTAGAGGATTAAATAGGATCACTTAAAAATAAGTGTTGACAAAGTCCTTTCACTAAATGAATTATCCCTTTTTCTTATTGATGTAATATAGTATATATATAATTTCACTTGTGTACTAATTTTCCACCGAAAAAACATTTCCATGGAGTTTCTTCAAGATGCTTAGTTACCTGAGATAGAGCAACAAATGGGAATCCCTTTCCCAAAAGAAGTTGCAAAGTACTCAGACCAATCAAATTATTCTTACCTACTTCTTGTGCCCATGATAGGCAGTTATTATTTTGCAAAGAGTTTCAGTGACTATATAAATAGGTTTATGTGCTTTTCTGCATTTCATGATGCCCTGGTCATCTCTGTACAGGCTTTTACAATGCACTCTACATGGGAAGCTGCAGTTGGTGCAGAATGCAGTAGCGCAAGCAAACCTTGGGTGCCCCTAGGGTTGTGCATATTAACACCTCTGCTATGTGAGTTGCATTGGATGCCAGTTTGTTTGCAGTTCCAATTCAAGATATGAATTATCACTTTTAAAGCCCTTCATGGCATGGGGTCAGGTTACCCAAGGAACTGTCTTATATCATCCTGTAAAATCCAATCAGGCAGATCCCATTGGTTAACAACTTTGGATTGGTGAGATCAAGGAAAAGAGCCTTCTCTACCATTGCTTGCATCCTATGGATTACCTTAACCTCAGAGACGAGGTTGGCCCCCAGTCTTCTGGCCTTCAGAAAGAGTGTTGATATATGACTCTGCCAATTGGCATGGGAGTCAAAACTATGGATGGTTGATGTTGTGAGGTTGTTTTCTTCACCTTGTTAACTTTTAATACTGTTACCTTTTAGATATTGCTTTTAACTTTGTTCTTATTCCTACTTGTATGTTATGTTTTTATTGTAAACCGCCAGAGTCCCTTAGGTGAGATGGGCAGTGCAGAAATGTGATGTATATGAAAAAGAAATGATTTTTCCAAAGGCACCTCGGATCATCCTAAAATATAGCTTAAATTTTTCCCTCATATCTCTTATTATTAGAAAATCTTCTGATTAATTAGACTATAATAAATTTCTCTTTCTCTCTCTCTTGATAAATATAATAAACTGTTCAAAATTGTATCAGCTCATTAAGTCTGAATATTTTATTTTATTACTTAAGTTTCAACAAAACATGGATGTTCCATATTAGAGTCATATCAACAGTCATATGATTCATCTCAATTATTCTTGAATTCCTCCTCCCTCAGTCTGGTGCTTCCATCTGGGATTGTTAATTCTGCCATGAGAAATACTGTAGTCTCACAATGTATGTTTTTTTAAAAAAAAGAATAGTGTGAAACAGAGATAATACTTTCTCCGCTTTCATCTCAGTAATTCAAGATAAGAATACCAGAACAGGTAGTGCAGGAGTAAATGAAATAAAAGTATGAGTCAAAAGAACAAGTGAAAAGATTTAGTTGTCACTTATGATAGCAATCAGAACTGCCTTCCCGTGTGCAGCAGACCAGATGAAAACCATCTAGAACATGTAGTTAAAACTACTGGGAAGAGCAAAGATATCCCAAAGAAACAAGTATCTTGCTTCCCACAGTCTAGCCGTAGGATTTGGAGCTTATGGTTTGTTAAGTGGAAAATGTCCTTGTATTGAAACAGCTGTATTGTTCAAGGCTCAATCCAGTGCACAGTGGAGCATCTGTAGGGCATGACACACAGGTGTCAACTGAAGTGTGTAAACCTCATGACAACAATATGGTGTTGTGTGTCACCAAAGACATCTGTTACAACAACAGTGTCTTGCGGCAGATCTGTAACACACAAAATTTGACATTTTCCAGCTGTATTCTTAAAAAACTACTTTCTGTTTGGTTTTCATTCATAGCCCTCAGCTAATTTCCACCCTCCTCAAGCATCACTGGAATACGAATCTGTCTGTTGGTTGGCTATGATACTCTGCAGTTCCCCTATTCCTGCTAACCCATCTGGGAGGTACTGAATTGAGTGAAACTGGATTAGTTTTTGTTTCTAGAATAATATAATTCTAGCCTTCATTAAAGGGATATTTAATTTGGAAAGAGTTTGTAGCCCCAGAATGGTTCATTTTAAGATGTAAAAAGGTTTACAGAAAGAAGTATGCTCTCTTTCTTTGTACAAACTTCCCCTCTCATGACTATTTGGTGAACTGTGAGGAAATATAGTTCAGGACATTGTCTTCTCTATTAAACAGGACTTTATTGGTTAGCAAGCTAGAGATACAAAGTGCTTGCAGATTACATGGCCTTGTGGTTTAAAATCACTGTCACTGAATGCTGAGATGAAGATGTGTGTATGCATGTCATGTGTGGGGAGGGGATTGTGCAATGCATCAGCATGTTGTATGGCCACCCTACTTGAAAAGTTGTCCAGTTGTGAATTAAAAAGTTGGAATTTACATTTTCCCATTGTTGAGTTTATAGCATAGAGTTTGATTTAATCCTATCTCCAACTTAAACAATGTCCTTATTTAGGTTTCTCGAGAAAATAATCAGAAGAGAATTTAATATAAGATAATTCTCAAGATGTTATTTCATATTTCAAAATAAATGAGAAGAACAGACTGCATTTCCATACATAAACTAACATATGCATTTCTCTTCGTGTGTATCAATATAGATATATATCCAGTCCCATGAATTTTGACACATACATTCAGGCTGTTTTTCTTATTTATTTTTCTCCTATTTACAGTGCAGGAAGAACAGTATATTTTACTAGAATCATCTAGTGAAAAGGTTGGCACATTTTCTTCAAAATTATCTGGATATATAGCAAGCCTGCTACATAATTTTTCAAGTAAAGCTGATCCTGCATTGTACATTGTGTAGATTAGACAGGGGTACCTTCAATTCAGTTTATACAATATGGAAAAGAAATTAAGAATACAGTTTCAAGGAAGGTGAGTTGGGGAGGGGGCAGTTCAGGAGACAGAAACCAGTCTCATTTTTTCCATGAAAAAAAAAACTATTTTCCTGCAAGAATTAATTAAGTTATGAGATGGCTCTCCTTACAGTATCTCATGCCTCTTCCAAAAATAATCCGAAGTTACTTGGCCTTGAAGATTTGATATGTCAGGTATGGGAATGTTCTTTGGATTTTCAGGCAGTTTCTACTGGTCTTGACAACATCCCAAGAAAGTTACAAAGAAAGATACCTCTTTTTGATGAAAAATCTTTTTCTTGCTCACTTTCCAGCTTTGCAAATATTCCTGTCTGCTGTGGTTTCTGCTTCACATGACTCCTTATAAGGAAACTGAGGGCATTACTTAGAAGAAACAAAACAGCCATGTCCCCTCTGGGTGAATCATGTAACTTGGAAATGACCTTGTTCACAAGATTTTCCATTCACTGCAGATGATGTGTGCATAAAGAAAAGAAACAGAAGGGTGGCAGGAAAGGAGACAAAACTGTGGCATTTAGTTTTCAGAATACCTGAAAAGTTTTCCACTTTTCAGACAATTTAGCTCATGAGTTCAGGGGACATGGTTTCTGCAAAACTTTTATCAGGATCAGATATTTAACTTTTAGCTATGAGGAATTAGGTACATAAGAAGCATGTGGAAACACTTTTATCTTTTTTGCCCCCTGTACTGTGTGGCTTTTACTTAGGAATGTTGACATCCATTACTGTTGCTTTCCACAAGAGGTGTAATGTTGAAGTACAGGTTTGTTCCATCCTGTTTCATCCATTTGCCAATCTTTTTCATAACTGAGCAAAATGCCATTTAAAAATAAAATCTCCTCCATTCTGTATGATGGGAGGAATTTGATTTGGGTCAGCCAAACAATCATGCCTGCTTACTCTTGCCCCCATATTCTTCAGCTATTTTCAAAGTTTGAGTTTAATATCATAAAAGAAAAACACTTCATTACTTTTTAGGAGACAAGAGGAGTTCCTCAAATTTTAGAGCTCTCTCTTAATCCAACCTAATCCTTCAATGCACTGGGACACTGTTCAAAAGCCTATAATACTTTTCCTTACAATATCTACAGATTTCCAACCATTTCACCTCCCAGTTGCATTTTTTGATATTCTTTCTAAATATAGTCATTTTTTTCCTATTTTTCCCAGTATAGGTAATTTTGGATATTTTTCTCTTAAATTTGTGTTCATTTTGTCTATATATTTTGGTCAGAACACTGTTCTGGTATTTATATTTGCTTGAGAAATACAAAATCGGTGGGTATATATGAAAATGCAAGCCAACATTAAGAATTTTCCTTTTTATAAGTAGTAGCCATAAACAGGAAATGGAGGGTGGAATGTGGTGATTATTATAAAGTTACCAGTGGTTGTATGAGGAAGAAAATCCCTCAAAAAAAGCATCCACATTTTCCTTTTAACTTTTCTAATTCTAATTTCTGGTTTCAAGCGTTTGTGTCAAAAGAAAAAGAAGATTTATGGGCTAACGTAGAGTACTTTGATCATATATAGTTTGTCATATACTATTCTTTCTTCTGCAATCTATGAAATGTGTCTATTTAGTTCTTTTGGAGATGAGTGCTTGGAACTTCAAGAGATGACCACATTTTATTTATAAGTCTGTTTTACTGGTTGACAGCATTTTGGAAGGTTAACCTAAACACAGTTGCATGATAGGAAAGCTGTAGCGGATAAAAAGTTAATAGATTTACTGCCCATCTATGCATTCTGGTCTAAGATGGAACTATAGATGTTCCATCTATAGATGGAACTAAGATGGAACTATCCATTCCATTTTTACTTTCTTCTTCTAAAAGTGGGAAGGCTGGCTGGATCTTGCTCGAATTGAAATTTTATATTCCTTCTTCAACTACAAATGTTAGTTATTATGCACAAACTTTCTTCCTGCCCATGTCAACAATGAAAACTTTGTGTGGACTTGAAATTAGTGATAAATTGGTGTTAGATGGGATATCTTAACCTCATCTTCTTGTATGGAGCATGTAAACTAACCAAAGAGTGAAGCAACCGAGAACTAAGGAGAAATTTTCTGAGAGTGAGAACCATTAATCAGTGGAATGGTTTGCCCTCAAAAGTTGTAGATTCTCCATTAATGGAGGCTTTTAAAATGAGATTGGATAGTCAGTTGCATGGAGTGGTATAGGGTATCTCCTGCTTAAGCAGGGGGCCGGACTAGAACAATTCCAAGGTATTTTCTAATTCTGTTATTCTATGTTTTATATTCTATAAATTGTACTTTGCAGGGGTGGGTTCCACTTCGCTACTGGTTCCCAACGGGAACGTGTGTGTGCGCCCGCTTGCTTTGCTCGTGCGAAGCACTTCTGCACATGTGTGCAGCATCTATGATGATGTCTGGGTGGGTGGGCGGAGCCTCCCACTGCCGCTACTACAGGTTCACAAGATTTGGAGTGAACCGGTAGGAACCCACCACTGGTACTTTGGGTTGAGCTATTTCATTGTTTTTCTTTCTTCTTTGTCCAGGGTGATTTTCACTTTCATTTCTGAATCTCCTTATTTCTTTATTTTTCCCTTTTCTCAACAAAACTACAAGATATGAACTTCAGTAAAGCATGTATCTCCCAGGCTGACAGAGTTGAAAGCTATGCTAAAAGGATTCCTTCAAAATCCATAGAGGATCTCTACTGAGATAAAATGTGAGATAAAACATGATCTCAGCTTAGAATCAGGACTCAAATTCACCCATCTTCACTCATCACCAGCAGTCCAGATCTTTCTGCTAATTAAACTACGAAAACAATATAAAAATTATATGGCTGGTATTTAATGACTTTTTTTGGGGGGGGGGGGGAAACAAAATTATTCCATTCTACTTACTTCCTTTGTTCGGCCTAATTTTAGTATTTCAATCAGCTGCTGTAACACCACTTACAATTTTTTTTAAAAGATAAAAAGAAATTCAGTAATTTCCAAGAACAGTGGGAGTCCTCTAATCATCAGACTAGGTCTAAAGTGCCAACACTGCCAAGCCACTCATTTTATGGCTTTTTACACACATGGGTGGCCCAGGCAAGGGCAGACATTCCCCTGTCCCGATTTTGTCGTTAATTTGTTTAGTACTTGTTATATAACCATTTGAGGCTTTCAACTTGTTGGCCTTCAGATAATTAGCAACAGTCCTTGAATTTTTTTTTTAAAGAGCTATTAGAGATGGGACTATATGAAGCTGTACCCATGTTGAAACAAAACAAACAAAATATGTTTCAGACATTATATAATCTATGTTAGATTATCCTTACATATAACTTTGACCAAAAGTAATTCTGTCAGTTACAGTTTAACCAGCTTGTTTCCCATATTGTTCCTGGCTGTTTTAAGAACTGTTCTTTCTTCATTATACCCTGTACCTTTCCTTGCTTCATATTTGCACATATGAATGGCTTCATCCTCCTTATCTTTTTTGACACTAATACTGTTCCTTTCCATTTTCCCCCTCTACTGGTATACAGTAATTATAGTTCCAATTCTACAATAATGAAAGCAGTAGGAAATCAGTTGTTCTTTTATTTGTGGTTCTTCTGTAGGTCCCTGAAAATTTATGGAAAGGAAAACAGCTCCATACAACCAAAGTAGCAATGGTCTTATCTTCCAACATGAATTTATTTTTTAAGGAAGGAAAGTGAAGCTTCGAAGTATATTGGAAAAGCTAGAGGAACATGTGTCAAGCAACCTGGATGGAAGCCAAAACGGTGCCCACTGAGACGTAATGGCTAAATAGAGCCATGAGCTTCTAGAGTGATGAGAAAACACAGCAGGGCAGCAGAAGGAGAGCTCCAAGTACTGCAGGCCAATCAGCATTGGGGCTGCCAAGATAAGAGAACGAAGCACTTGGAGATCATTCACTTGGAAGAGATTAAGTTGGCTCAGGCTGGAAAACAGCAATTTTGAATCAAAGCTGGGAAACACAGCATAGGGTACATTTGCAATGGGTAGTGATTGGGAGGAGAATACATCATCATTCTTGCCGAAAGTGGAAAGTATGAATTTGTCCAAATATTAGTTAGCTAACTGTTAACCAAAGAAAATAAGACAGAAGAAGCAGATACAATAATATGAAAGCAAGCATAGAGGATATTTTTAAACAGCAATGATCATGAACCTTGTGTGTATCCCTTCTTCAAACCCAAAGGTAATGTTGGTCTTGTTTCCAGTTTCAAGATGTCATGTTAAAAAAAACTAGATTTATAGTTTCATCTTGAAATGCCTATTCAGAAGTAAGTTCTACAAAGTTGTGTAGGGCTTACTTTTAAGTAAGCATTTATTGATTGGTTTATCCAGTAGGTTCTCTTAAGTTCTATCATAATTTCAAATTTTAACTTATGATAAAGGTCAAAAAATATAAATAATTATAATAGATAATTTCACAATTTGGGGAGGGGAGGGGAGAGTCCTGGAGCTGTGCAGTTTTATCTCCAATTCTACCGCTGAGTGAAGTTTTGAACCAAACATTATGCTTTTTTAAAAAAACTGAATAACAGGACAGGTCAAAAGAGTAAAGACAATAACCACAGACAACAATTAAAGACAACCCACTCTTTTAATACAGTATATATTGCCTGTTTGATGCATATAGAAAGGAGGGTGCCTTTAATTACACAGCCAACATTTTCACTGGTTGTCTCCACTCCCAATGTGAACATCCATATCATCGCTAAACTGCACTGATAAAAGGACTGTATCTGTCTTCAAAGTAGGGGAAAATATTTTTTATGTACTAAAATCTATTTCCTCAGATCCCTCTTTTTTTTTTTTTTTTGGTAACCCTCTTCATGTATTCCAAGGAAATCCAAGCAGTAATGGGATTGCAGTCAAAATATAGCCAGAAGCAGGGGTGAAATCCAGCAGTTCTGACAGGTTCTGGAGAACTGGTAGCGGAAATTTTGAGTAGTTCAGAGAACTGGCAAATACCGCCTCTGGCTGGCCTCAGAGTGGGGTGGGAATGGAGATTTTGCAATATCCTTCCCCCAGGAATGGGGAGAGAATGGGGATTTTGTAGTGTCCTTCCTCTGGAGTGGGATGGGAATGGAGATTTTTGCAATATCCTTCCCCTGGAGTTGAGAGGGAATGGGGATTTTGCAGTATCCTTCCCCTGCCATACCCACCAAGCCACACCCACAGAACCCGTAGTAAAAAAAGATTGAATTTCACCACTGGCTAGAGGATACCATGTTGAGGTAGTGAGAAGTTGGAATTTGTACATTTAACCTATGCTGTTCTATATGGACACCGCTTCCTTAATAAAAAACTCATTTTGAATGCAAAGACCCTTAAAATGCCTATCACACAAAGAATTATTATGACCGGTTTTCAATGAAACTCAGAGGAAGCATACACCCATCTTGCTTAATGTACTGAACTTTATGAAGATAAAAGGTCTATTATTCAAATACAAAGGAGTTGCAAGAAGGAGGTTGGTGCAAATAAAGGAAATCCTTTGCAACAGTCAGACTGGAAAACCAGCTCTTTTATGTGCCACACAATAGGTAAGCAGCCAACTTTAGTAGCAGTTTCTCAAGATGTACACATACACTAACAGCTTTCTCCTCCTGAAAAAAAATCTGGATTTTTCTTCAGAAAAATTACATCTATATCATGATATAATTGCAGCTTCAGGGCTTTTTCAAGGATTCAAGTTTTGCGCCTGTATGCATGTTGCTTGCAAAAGCATCATGTCTACACCCAGTGCCTAACTCTTAAAGAAAACCAATGTACATGACAATCTTAGTAATACGTGCACAATACCAGGAGGTCACTGTGGCCACATCCACACCCTGCTATCTGTTCCTCCTTCTTTTTTGCTGACAGCCAAAACCAAATCTCTGCACATGACTCTCCCCACTGCCCACCCCTGCCACTGGTTTCAGGTATTACACAATCAAAATCTGCTGCATGAACCAAAGCCATCATTTAGTGATCATAGAGAATAAGAGGACAGCAGGGAGGGAGAAATAGGGAGGGGGGAGGGTTGAGTTTCCCCTTTTCTTCCTAGAGCTTCCACATCTCCTTTTATTGCTGCTGCAAAGCTTGCTCAGACTTTTATTATGTGGCATCGCCCTCCTGCAAGCTACACGTTCAATCTCTACAGTGCAAAACAATTTCCTAATATTAAGAAAGCTCAGAATAGAAAGGGAAGAGGAGGTTTGATTTAGTATCCTTGATGTTAGGAATGATGAAGAAAGCTATGCCTGTTTTTATGCCAGAGTGAGATTGCTTATAGTTTGCCTAAATTGGCAAGCAAAGGAAATATCTGGGGGAAGGCAAGAACAACATCATATTATGAGACTTATCAACAGCCTTTCCTCGGAAGAAGAAGAAGAAATGCCAGCACATTTTCCCCCCTCCCCGTCTGCTAACTCCTAAAGGGTTCATTAACTACTACTAAATAATGATGTAAAACATATGGGTGCACAGGTGGCCATTCAATAAATACCAAATGAATTCAACATGATCACCATTAACACAATTAATACCCAGCCAGTCTACAATGATGGAACTATTAAAATTAAGTGCCACTCTAGTTCCTTCAGTCCCATGGCAATTTTATAATGGAAACTAACAATGTGCTAGAATTAACTTTTTATTACAGTTATTTTATTTACTTAGAGACAGTTATTTAGTCTTTTTGCATATCTCCCACTCTTCAAACTTATGTATTGCAGCTTTAGCGCCCAATAGAATGAAGAGGAACTGAAACTAGACCAACCAAACATATCAAGTGAGTCAAAACAACTATCGTTTTTTTAAAACATACGCTGTTCAAGCTTATTTTTGCAGACAGAAATATATATATATACATATATATTTCCAACAAATGTGGATGTTGATTAGGAGAGTCTCTTAACTTCAACATATGGCTGTAAAAACCCATGAACATCTGAGATTGTCAGAGCTGCTGTTTTGATATCCTCTCCATGAATTAATTGTGAATTCATGATAGTCTTACAAGGTGCAGGGATTGTGCTTATCAGGATGAATTCCATCCTATTCAAAGCATGCTTTAATTAAGGAATCACTTTTCCAAAATCACTTCAGCTAGTTGTAACTAAGGTTGAATCAAATTCTCTGGGGCAAATATATTAGAAGAGAAAAGTCAAGTTTTTATAAGTTTCCAACAAAACATCTCCTATACCTGTATTTCATTTATTTGTTCATTGCTTGATGCCTCTTATGACTTTGTCTTCAGTGCTTTTTGCTTGGGGTTTTTTTGCAGATCATTCCAAACAACGAGGCATTGCAGTACTACAATTCCAAACAGATTTAGTTATTTGATAATGCCATTGTCTTTGCACAACCTCACTCTCCATCAGTGGGAAGGAAGAAACCCAAATGAATAAAAATGAGGAGGTGCTTTTCTAGAGGGATGAATGGTTGCACAAGAAACCTTTGCAGTCTTAGAAGAACCGTAATAGAAGCATTACATTAATGTAGAACAATACTATTTTTACCTGTATTACCACTATTCGTTTTATTATTATCTCCCAGTTTTAACAAAAAAACTCTATGAAACATCTAACTTAGTACAATAGAATATTACACCAGACACAAGACAAATGGAAGCATATGAGCAGTGAAATCCCCCCGGTTCTACCCAGCTCTCCGAACCGGTAGCGCTGGTGGTGGGAGGCTCTGCCCACCCGCCAGGACATCACTACATCCCATTTTTTAATCATCTGCGCATGTGCAGAAAGTTCTGTGCATGCACAGAAAAGGCACATGCGTGCATAATGCACGTGCACTCCCGCACAGAAGCACACTCGAACTGGTAGTAAAAGTAAGTAGATTTCACCGCTGAAGCATATACATCTGTTACATCATGCTGAGCATATACATCTGTTACATCACACCTAGAAAACCATGTCCAAACTAATGTCTAGGGAAAAAATATATCTTTACTACCTAACTATCAATAAAGAAAGATGTGAGTGAATTTACTGTGGTTCTGTTACTAACTTAAATTCTGCTACTTCCTCTAGGATTCATTGATTCCAAATTAATATTGCTATCAGTTTACTTCCATAGTCCATATAGTATTGTGCTATGTAAATAATAAATGCATTTATTTATAATATTGCTCTCATCTCAAATTATTTTAGAGAATGTTTGAAAAATATGAAAATACAAGTTAGTGGCACAACAATAAACAATTGCAGTAACTATAGCTGTGAACAGAGTATGTGCCCAGTGAGTCAACATTTCAAGTGGAAAAGCCTACTGAAAATGTTAAAAAACCATAGAAGCATCAGTAGTTGTGAGTAGATTTCACAAAGATTTTTATCATTAAAAATCTCTTTATATATATGAAAGAGAGTTAGTGTGATATAGCACTTATGGTGTCTGACTGCAACTACGCAGACCAAAGTTCATTTTTATTTCATTGTTATATCCAGCCTTCTTAAATGAATAGTGCAAAGAAATAGAAGAAAACAATAGAATAGGGAGGACCAGAGATCTCTTCAAGAAAATTGGAGATATGAAGGGA
>JANHFK010008396.1:4348-15237 GCA_036250565.1 Sibynophis collaris | reverse complement strand
TATTTATACCATTTTTCATATGCCCATGTTTACGTTTATACTGTTACTGTTTCTTTGTTCTTGTTGACAAATTAAATAAATAAATGATTCTGAGAAGCTTGCCATTCAAAAAATATATTAAAATCAAAACACCAAAAACAATTGGTAGTTGGTTGAGCTCTAATTTATTTATGGCCTTTATAGGTTGTTACAGTAGGTGGTTGGTACTTCAACTGCCTTTTGGTTTTTCTTATTTATGATATACTCTGCAGTGGAAATATACTGAGAGAGAGACAAGGCAGGAGAGAAAGCAATAAGAATGGGATTTGTGTCATTGACGTCATGGACAAAATAAGTAAAGTCTTTTTACTTTCAACTGCTGATAAAAAGCCTCTCTGAGGGGTGTATGTGTGGAAGGGAGGAAATCCCCCTTTTCCATATCTGACCCACACCTTTACCAGGAAGGTGAACTCGCCAAAGAGGTGCACCCTTGTGCCTTCCGATGGTCATATCTCCTTTTCTTCCTTTCTTTCTCAGGTAATCCCTTAAACAAAACAAAACCTCTGTCCGTACATGATGAATCACCTGGAAAAATCCAATCCTGACATTAAAATTAATGAGGTGATCTCGACGAGCTCATTCGGTGTTCAGTAAATACGAAGCCCTCAAGAATCCTTGGCGAAATTAATCACAAATCGGGGCAATTCCCTCCAGTCTCCTTTGACATTGCCGAATTTTTGTTTTGAACGAGTTTGGATATTAAAAGGCAATGATTAATTTTAAAGAAAATGGAAAAGATAGAAGAAATGCAAAAGGAAGTGAAAAATGAAGCGGTTGTATGTCTGTGGAGGTTCTCTCAGTAATCCAGGTCTTGGTTGTCCCAAAGATGCTTTTTTCCAAAGGCAACTAGACTTTGTTTTCCTTGAAGATGTTTTGCTTCTCATCCAAGAAGCTTCTTCAGTTCAGCTTCTTCCTATGGGATGAAAAGCTCAAGGTCTTCAAGGAAAACCAAAGTCCAGGGGCCTTCTGAAGAAAGCCCCTTTGGGGGAAGCAACTCTATATGATTAAAACCAAATTCTCCTTGTAACCTTCAGTTGAGGGAACAAAGGACATCCTAGGCAGTGGTGAAATCCAGTTCTGTGGGCGTGGCTTGGTGGGTGTGGTGTACCTTGGTGGGCGTGGCAGGGGAAGGATGTTGCAAAATCCCCATTCCCACCCCACTGTGGGCCCAGCAGAGGTGCCATTTCCTGGTTCTCTGAACTACTCAAAATTTCTGCTACCGGTTCTCCAGAACCTGTCAGAACATGCTGGATTTCACCCTTGATCATGGGGCAACTCTTTTTAAATCAACGTAGCTCAAATGAATTAACTAACAGAATGGGTCCAAAATCCGTGACCCATGATGCTAGGGCCTAGGCAATCCTGCAATCCTAGCACTATTCAGTGTATTAGGATAAATAAAGACTTTTTTTAAAAAACTGGGACAATTGAGTGCAGATAAATACTAATTTTAAAGAAACATCCTCATTTCAAGGACAATTTGACGGCAGAGGGGGATGCTTGCTAAACTAAGCAACTTCCAGATGTGTGGTCTCCAATTCCCAGAATTCCTTTGCCAGCCATGGGAACCCTGGGAGAATTCTGGGAGGCTTAAGTCCACACATCTGGAATCTGCCTAAGTTAAGAAACACCGGGTGTAGAGGGAAATGATGGAACCATTTATTATAATGATACAAATTGTAATTAATTATAACTTGGCTGAATATTCTGATGGTGGGTTTTGTTGTGATACGATTCCCTTTGTGTTAGAAGAATGCAGTCCTTCAGGGTAAATGCCTCAAATATATCCATAGGTGAGCTGATCTTGCAGGAAGAGTCAAGGATTACAACACAGTAGTTTGTTTCGCTCAGAAGTAGCAAAATAATCACTTTTTTGGGAAAACAAGATTAAAAAGCAAGGAAGATGATAGCACAAAATAGTAAGGAAATATCAATAACTTCCAGAATCTAAATTAAACTATGGCTAGTTAAACTCAATTAATACGTTTTTATGAGTGGCTCTGACACAACATGTGTGTTGCCAGGAAGAGAAAGTTTGCAAGGAAGAATGGAACTATCTATGAATAGAATGAAACAAACAAAGAAAAAGAATGTAACTATCAAGAGCAACATTAACATGGGATTAAGCCATTACAGATTTATAACGATTTGACTTCTGATTTATTTGGTTTGGCTTCTGAATTGAGTAAGGGGTACGTGCTGGGTTGCAACTGGGAGTTGCTGAACCTCCCTTTGGGAGTATTGCTTTCTTTCGTGTATTCCAAATACATTTTTTATAAATAGCCGGCATTGGTCATGCTTCATTCCACTGCACTTCTGGGGAAGAAAATAGTAAAGTTCAGCAGAATCCTTAGAAAGTCCGGGCGTTCTTTAATTTTCCAATTGTTCCTCTTCCTGGTGGGGTCTGCCCATAAATTATACAGCATTTCTGATGTTTGATTTTTTTAATTCTCAGAAGCCTCTTAGCAATTGAATAATTAATGGCAAGTCCACCATTCAAATATTTACCACATGGGGACTTAGCCAGCATCCCTGCTATTCCGTTTCCAGCTTGATCCTTACTCTGAGCCCCATTTAAGTTCCAACGTAACCTGCTTCATGTCTCATTGAAGCGATTATATGGGCACTGGGGTTGCCTGCTACTGCATGGGGAGCAGGAGTCCCAATTCAAACCAGAGCCTCCACTTACACCAGACCACGTGCGTAAACAATAAATACCACATGGGAGTATCCAGCTTCAGCCCAGTGCTAAATGTGGGGAAAGGCAGGACCAACAGGAACAATTGTTTTCTTACTAAATAAAACCAATAAGGCCACCGACTGGATGTTGGTGGAAGGGAGTGGACCTGTTCAGGAGGAGCAAATTCTTGGCAGTTTGTATAAACCAGAAGCAGCTCCGGTAAATACCTGTTGCTGGGAATGTAATCACTACTCCCCCCCCCACTTATTCCATAGAAATAAGAACCTAGAACTAAGGAGAAACTTCCTGAGAGTGAGTACAACTTGCCTCCAGAAACTGTGGGTGCTTCATCATTGGAGGCTTTTAAGAAGAGATTGGACAACCATTTGTCTGGAATGGTCGAGGGTTTCCTGTCTGAGCAAGGGGTTGGACTAGAAGACCTCCAAGGTCCCTTCCAAATATATTAGTCTGTTATAAGAGAGATTAAGAAACAATGTCATGGAGGTTATGCTAAAGGTAAAGGTACAGGTACCCCTCTCACATATGTGCTAGTCGTTCCCGACTCTAGGGAGCAATTCTCATCTCCGTTTCAAAGCTGAAGAGCCAGTTCTGTCCGAAGATGTCTCCATGGTCATGTGGCTGGCATGACTCAAGGCCAAAGGCGCACGCAACGGTGTTACTTTCCCACCAAAGGTGGTCCCTATTTTTTTCTACTTGCATTTTTTACATGCTTTCGAACTGCTAGGTTGGCAGAAGCTGGGACGAGTAACGGGAGCTCACCCCATTACGCGGCACTGGGGATTCGAACCACTGAACTGCTGACCTTTCGATCGAGAAGCTCAGCGTCTTAGCCACTGGGCCACTGTGTCCCTAATGGAGGTTAGGCTACTCTTATGGTAAAAGTTTAGTAACAAGAACTTGCAAGTTCGGATATGTTTATCCTTCCTTCACTTGATCTTGCTGTGAACCAGGGAGAGGCCTGTCTGAGAGTCTTGGAATGGGCTTAAGACACACTTGACAGAATAAGAGAGTTGGAAGGGACCTTGGAGGCCTTCTAGTCCAACCCCCTGTTAAAGCAAGAGAACCTATTCTACTCTGGACAAACATCTGTCCAGTCTCTTCTTGTCTGAGGGAGCCACGCGAGATTTCTAATATCCCTCTGACAAGTTTGTTTGAAAAATGAAAGTGCCTCGTCACACGACCTCCGAACATTACAAGCATTGAAGCCAGGAGTGCTAGAGTGGAAGAGGCAGGCTTAGACCCAATCCAGTATAAGTCAGAGAACCGTTTTAGTTCTATTTCTAAAAGCGGTTTCCAAATGCCATAAATGTCCGTGTGTCTGATGCTCCCTTTCATCAGTTCTTCGGCTTCTGTAATTGCGGCCTTCCCCGCCTGAGATGAGCGAAAGGAAACGCCTTCAAATCCCAACCTTGCAATTTGAAGGAAGAAGAAAAGTGGATGGAATGAACTGGAAAAAAGAAACTTCCTTCCCTCTCACTAGGTGTGAACTCCTCCCTCGGCTTTAGATGTCTTTATTCCCCGAATCATCTTGTCTGAAACGCACCTCCTGAATTGTGTTCGGTCCCCTCCCCTTTGTGTCCTTTCCCTTAATTTATTGTGTAATTGAAGGGGGAGCATCTTGCTTCAGAGCTGCTGTCTGACCTCCCCTGTGTCTTCACAAAAGACGGCTCCACTCAGCACTGCAGGTGGGAAGGCTTTTATTTGCCCTTTTTTCTCCCATTTTTCATAGCTGGGAGAATTCCAGGAGGACTTGCAGGCGGAATGGTGGGTGAGGGAGCCTTTTGGAGGGATACGCAATCTTTGTGAGACACAAAAACCTTGTTGCTTTTTCAAACCTTGCGTTGGACAGTTATCGCTACAACAGCCAAACACCTTCCAGCATTAAGACAGAATTTTCAGGGCCTGGTAGAAGGATCGGAGGAGTGGCAACCCATGAGTTATAGATCTCTCTCTCAATTTCCAAAGATACAACCTGTGTAGATTTGATTAGAGGACTTCAGACCCTAAAAACAAACACGATAACCCAATCAGGATCACGGAATCTCCCCTACCCAAATAAGAGAGAAATCACTATCTTGGATTATATCTTGGATTTGCCACAAACAAGAGGGAGTCCAGCTATTCTCCAAAGCACCTGAAGACAGGACAAGAAGCAATGGGTGGAAACTAATTAGGAGAGAAGCAACCTTGAATTAAGAAGAAGTTTCCTGACAGTTAGAACAATTAACCAGTGGAACAACTTGCCTCCAGAAGTTGCGAATGGTCCAACACTGGAAGTTTTTAAGAAGATGTTGGATAACCATTTGTCTGAAGTGGTGAGGAGTTTCCTGCCTAGGAGTTGGACTAGAAGACCTCCAAGGTCCCTTCCAACTCTGTTATTCTATTCTATTCTATTCTAATTAGACCAACAGCTATTGGGATCCATGCATTAAAACAAGTGCAGCCAGAACCCAAATATGACATATAACACAGATTTTTATTTATAGCCCAAGAGGATATGATTGAGGTAAATTGTACAGCAGATAAGTGTGATGTTTGGCTTTTTTTAGTTCTTTTACTTTATTTTGTTGCATTATTATTGTTCTGTATGTTGTATTCTGATGTGCCTTATGTTTAATGAATAAAGTATATTAACACTCCCAATGCTAAGATTGTCCATGTTGGGTATTATACACACATAGAAATGTTGATTGGTTTCTTTTTCAAGTGGTTTTGGTGATTTGATGAGATCACCAATAAACTAGCTGAGAAGCTGAGAAGCTGTTAACACCTGCAAAACTGATGCCTATGAGATGCTCAAGTGCTTTCCTGGTCTTGCAAATGGTGTTTATTGTTGTGATATCCCCAGATTTTTTCTGGTAGTCATAAACTCAGTTTCTCTGCTGGGTTTGGGGCTGGATCACCTTGCTGGAAGCAGGAAGGACAGGCCCTCTGTCTCACCAAGGCCTCTTCAAGTCTTCTTCTCCTTCAACAGAGCTTCTTGTTTCAGAATTTTCCATCTTGGACAGACAGTATTTCAAATATTATATTTTTCATGGATTTTGTATATATTGATTCCCCTCCCCCCCCCCAATATCAGTAAACTGAAACTTAACCAGAGGAATTTGGAATTGAATAATATGTAAATAAAATAAATACAGACCTTCTCTATCCATACAATATGACCTACTAAAGTCATTGTTTTTCTTTTTATATCGCAAAGCGTCTCAACTGGAGGATGGTTTAGAAGCATGAGCTACACCTTTGAGCCAGTACATCTGATTTCCCACAGTTTTCCTTATTGTTGTGTGATTGGCTTTAGTTGTATAGGATGGCATGAATATCTATGGAAGACTCTTTTTTATTAGTACTGAGACACATAAGTCTGATCTCACAATCTGCAAAAGCTACTTGGAAAACGCAAAGTTGTGATAAAATTACAGAGGATTCAGGAGACAAGGCCATCAGTTGAGATCACCCATGCAAACGGAATAAAATAATGTCAGCAATAGATGTAAAAGAATGTAACCTGGCTTCAATAATGCAGCAAAAAAAAAAACCCTCAACATTTATTGCTTCTATCTTAAAGGTTCACCAAAAATGTATGGTACGTTCTTGTCGTTCACTCATCATGCCAAGGATTTATGCGACAGCTTTATTATTATCTGTGTTGAAGGGAAGGAAAATTAGATCAAACAGCCAACTCCTGATTAATCGGAAAGCATGAGCGTGTTCCTCAAAATATAAATCCAGGCGGTCACAGAGATCTCAGTAAGAGCATTTGGATATCCATTTGTCCCATTGTGATTGAGGACAGAGGATCACTGACTAAGGAGGCCCATCCCCCACTGCTCTCTTGACCCTGTCCTGTACCTACCATCTCTGCCTCCCACCACAAAGCTCCCTGAAGCTCCCTCAGCCTCTCATTTTCTCAAGATTGCCCAGAATTAGAGTAATGATCCATCCGTTCAACTAATGATGATGAGGGGAAGAAACAGAGAGCCCCTCACTGATGAGACGGTGAAATCTAGTCTTCTGAAATGAAACGGTTCATTGGAGGATGGCATTCCTGCTTCAGATGGCAGAAAGAGGCATGGTTCGAATTAAACCAGGTGGAGCTGAAGAAGTGCTTTCAAATTAAATCAAATTAAACTATGCTCAGACGACGGAGTAAAGCTTCCTAGAGCGAAGACGGAGTAAAGCTTCCTAGAGAAGAATCTGAGCAGAGACACCAACATTTCACTCCTCAACGGTGTGCAGAAATTTGTCATCTCCGACCCTGAAGATGCTACAAAGCCAATCTGTTTTGTGCTTAATTCCTTCCCCGGGTCTTCTGCATGGATGATCACCACCATAACTTGAGGATGTAATTTTCCACCATGTAGTTTTTAATTTATTTCTTGCTTACTTTCTCATACTTCCATGCTTCATATAAACTCGTGGCAGTATACAGTAAAAAAAAAACCACATCACCACCAAAGTGTTTGTAACAGAAAAGTAGAATAATATAGAAATAATAAAACTGTCAAAACTTTATTTCATAAAGTATTGTAAAAGTAACAGATGTGCAGTGAGGAATTTTAAATAAATGCCCTTTTGAGTACTTCACTTTTTATGACTTTTTTCTTTTTTTCGATCCCTGACTTCATCTACATCTAATCATCTAATATTCTGAAGCAATTTATCATCTCTACAATATTACTTTCCATAAAATTAAATGAGGAAAGGAGATGACAAGGAGGCTCAGCCTTTGGGGTAAAATGGCAGAAAATAATTTAAGGTGCTGATTTAATAAACAAGCAAGAGCGTAGATCCTAAAAATAGCATTCCTCTATTGCATTTCAACATACAAAGTTTAGTAATATCAGGAACATAAAAAAGTGCGGAGGGCATAAAGGAGCATCGTTGAAACATCGGAAATGATGGGAAAATCCATTTGTACTGAGTAGTACTCGAAAAGTTTCCATCTGGATTTTCTTCATGTTTTTTTAAACTTTTTTTTTTAACGGAGGAAATTTTGTTTCAACAATTCACGTGCTGTACTTCTCCTCTTTTAAACTTTCCACTTCATTTTATTATTATTTTATTTAAATGGTTCCTTCCTTCAGCCAAGGGCAAGCAATTCTCCTGGGACGTCTGCTCAGTTCTCCAAATTCTTTCTGAAATGGTTGGGCTTTCCTAATCATTCATCTGCATGTGAAGGGCTAGTAGTGTCTCCTGATCCCAGGTTGTAGCACAAACGTCCAGCAGAGAGTTCGGAGAGAAAGTGTAAAAAGTGTTGATGAAGAAGAGCGGCCCCGTTCAAATACAATCCCTCCCGAAGACAAAGGATCAGGGACCTCAACGAAGGAGGCTCTCCTGATTAGAGCAGCATGGATTTTGGGTGCCAAAAGATGACTTTAGATTTTCCATGGCTTGGTATGCAGTCAGGAGAGTTTGAGCCTTACTCGTCCTGACAATAATGATGACGACTACAATAATAATAATAACAGTACCCAATTCTGCTGGCGATCATAATAATGGTGAAAATTACAGTATTGCAAGTAAGAGTTCCTGCAGCAGTGATAAGAGAAATAATGATGAAGGCAGTAATGAGGGTTAATAGCCGTAATTGTACAAATAACGGGAATGGTAAACTGACCCTGGTGTCTTTATGGAAAATGCATGTCGTTTTCTTGGCAGCACTGAGAAAATGATTATTCTCTGAGAGGTTCTTGTTCACATCCTAAGCAAGCTCAGAAATAGGATGACAACAATAGGATTCAATTATAGAAATTATAGAATTATAATTGTTATAGACACCGTAATTATTAGAGAATTGGAACAATAGAATTTTGGGCCGTGTAGAATCATAGAAACATACATAGTCAGTTACTCTTGGAGCCAAATCTTGGCCAGAGGAATAAAAACCCAAATTATCGTCTTTTCCGGCAACAGGAAAAGAGATCGTAAAATTCCTAAGATGAAAAGCAGTCCATGATTTGTGGTTAGTTAGTTCACACCTTAAATCCTGATCCAGACATGTGAGATTACAAGGGGCTTGTGTCACGTGAGCAAATCAAAGTACGGCTTGAACGCAACGCATTGACTGATTGTGTTGTGTTCCTGTCAGTGTGCATGTATTAGAGCTTATTCCATGCTTGATGTATTAGAGATTTTACACCATCTTTTCTAGTCTTTTGACATAGCTGATTGTTTACCAGAGACAATAAGAACAGCTGTCAGAGAAGAACTTCTGTGAGGGTCTGGTAATAGCAGATAAAAGCCATTAGAGTGTGTACTCCTCAGCAGATTTCACACTCGACTTTTAAGTGTGCCCAAATGATCTGAAACGTGTTTACATCCCATTTCCATTAAAGTTGTCTTCATAGGTCGTTAAAGCAGCATTTTATCTTGCTCAAGCAGCTGCTGTGCACACCTGAAGCCGCGTAAAAGCAGTGGGAGTTAAATTTCTTCCTTTGGGTTGGCTTTTCTTTCTCTAATTTTTCCTCTTCCTTTCTGACAAACAAGACTCTCGGTGTTTGAGTGTGATGCCTAGGCCAAGCATTTGCATGTGCATGAAAGAAACAAAGAAAGAAAAAATAAATTCCCTCCAAGCAGAGTTATTTGGAATATGCACACATTTCCTTCACTGTCAACAAGAGAGGGGAGAGAGAGGGGAAAGAAATAGGTTTCTTTCTTTCTTTTTTTCAGGTAAACAAAAAGTGTTGTGCTAAGCACATTGCAGTGGATGCCATCCCTGTCCTGCTGTTTCTTACATTCTACTATTTTATTCTTGTGTTTTTAGCATTCTTGGAAAATGTCATGGCTGGAGACGGAGGAAGTCACCATACCCACGTTGAGTGAGAAAGATTTGTGTAGGAATTTCTCTTTGGAGGTGGCCAAATCTGTGTCTCTTTACAATCTATTTGTAATTCTCCACTCAATGTTATATATAAACAATATTACACGTGGAGGCAGCCCTAAATCTATGTAGGATCCAACTTCAGATAGGCATGGGATCCAGAGACAGCCATCTGGATCATTGTGGATCTGCTGTGGTCATCTGATCATTTGTGTTGATACTTCCCTGGTCACAGTATTTTTGGACTCAACCACTTCTAAGCAATCACACATGAAACCATGGAGTCAAATAAGAATATACTTTTAACACATATCCAATGGAAATCTACCAATACGAGCAAGATTCATGATCAGATATGATTTAAATCAGCTTTAAAAAAAATTTGTTCAAACAATCAAAGTATTTCATTGGTAGGAGAAGAAATTCCTGCATAGATATATAAAGTAGTGTTTGACGATGCTTTTGCCCCTTTGGTATCCCAAATATTCCTCTCCAACACGTATCTGGGGAAATGAAGGCCTAGGTTGCATCCAACCCTACCGTAGAGTAAGCTGACAGGTAAAGGAAAAGACTAATAGCTAAGTTTTCAGCCTGGGGAGACGGGGAACAAATTTCCAATTATCCGCTTTGCTAGCAATCTTCTTGAATGACCTTTCGCAAAACCACTTATGACTTCGGCTGTTTGGAAAAATGGAGATAATGACGCTTCTATCCCTCACAAGGGGGAGCTGTCAAGGAAGGGCTGTTAAGTGATGTGGGCCTTGGACATTAGGATAATAGCCACCCGGGTGAGTCCTCCGAAGCTATTTGATCTCCAACGACTTTCCCCAAAGTTTGTGACACCCTGAAATCTGAGTTGTCTAGATTGATCCTTGGGGGGAGAATGGGAGATGGATAAAGAAGGCCCTGGATAGATTTTTATAATCAAAGGCTTATGGTGAAATGAAACAGGGGGGAGGGAGGAATTTTAATGCTTTTAAAAAAAAAAATAATTCAGACATTTACAAGCTCCCCGAAGCACAAAGGAGAACTGCCATTAACGAAGCATGGCTCCATTTGAAAGAGGGCGATTTCACAAGCGGCTGGTTTGAAAGATATAGAAGACTATGATCCAGGGGTGAAATCCAGCAGGTTCTGGAGAACCAGTAGCAGAAATTATGAGCAGTTCGGAGAACCAGTAGTGGAAATTATGAGTAGTTTGGAGAACCGACAAATGCCACCTCTGGCTAGCCCCAGTGTGGGGAGGGAGTGGGGATTTTGCAGTATCCTTCCCCTGGAGTGGGGAGGGAATGGGGATTTTGCAGTATCCTTCCCCTGGAGTGGGGA
>JANHFK010008388.1:260111-271048 GCA_036250565.1 Sibynophis collaris | reverse complement strand
AAGTGTATAGTATTTGGTACATTTCAGGGATGGCTAACAGTTGACTCATAAAGCAATTTTACCTTCTCTCCGGTGATCAAATGTGAATTAAATCTTGATTAAAATATTTCCTGCAATTTTATTCAAAGAGGAAAAAAAATGGTTGTTCAAATGAAGTTTAGGTTGTTCAAATGAAGTTTAGGTGGTGCCCCTCTGTGTATGAGAGATTTCATACTGCATTTCTCTTTTTTTTTTTGTATTTTATAAATAAACCCCCTAGATTAGTGTTGTTCAACCTTGGCCATTTCCAGGGATATGGACTTCAACTGCAAGATTTCTTTTCAATGGCCATGCTGGCAGTGGAATTCTGGGAGTTGAAGTCCACATACCTCGACATTACCAATGTTGGGAAACACTGCCAGGGATAATTCAGTTTTATTAGAATTTATAGTGGAGAGGTGATTGAATGGTGCATAAAAATATTTTCCTGGTTCTAAACATGGTCTAAAGGATAGAACAGATTGAAAAGTATGAACATTGGCCTTCCCTGATATATACTGCTCATAGACAAACAGGACATGAAGTTTCCCCATGTGTCGGAGAATCCATATGGGACTTCAGTATTCCAGATTTTTCCTTATTCCCCCTCCCCCCCAGGTTAACACATAGGGTAATGGACAGTCCCCAACCATCTTTGTATACTGAGTAGGGAAAAAGCGATAGGGCAATACATGAAATACTCACTCTACTGCTTTGAAATGTGCTTTGTCCACTCTTGTGCCAAGAAATCAGGGAAAGCAGGGCCTTTAAAAGTCTGTATGAAGCCCTCAATGCATTGATGCCGCACACACAAAGGGAAAGTCCATGACTTTTTGCATACACATACACACCTGTTTCCAAGACAGCTACAAATTGCCACATGCATTTAACTAGCTAAAACATAGAAGTAGGTAAGCCTAGTTTAGTGAATTTTCCTTAAATTATATTTGACTAAACAGAGTAATGTTGCAAATTACTCCTCTGCTTTCTTTTTATATCTACAATAAACATCTATAAACAGTGGTCTCCCAGAACATAGCCCCAATAAAATAAAAATAAACAATAACGATCACACCCAGTATTCTATTACTTGCAATTTTCTGGTCAGTTAAAAATTAAAAAAGGAAAAAAAAAATTAACAAAAAGAAGAGAAACCAAAGAGGCTCCAGTCAGGAGTGCATATTTACATTCTTCAAACTGTAGCGGTGAAAAATAATTCTATTAAGTGCAGGACATTCCTAGGTTTGCAGTAGTGACAAGTTTTAAAGAAAGTCTTCATGACGACAATGCCTTTGTCTGATCAGCGATGCATTCCAGGAGCTTTCACTTTCCCTTCACTTACAACCAGTGGTAGAATCTGGATTGAACAGTTCCTTGTATAACGGAGGAAAAAGTGTGTTCACTATATCAGGATGAGATTGTTTAAATACCTGCAGTTTTTCTCCGTGCAGGTTGCAAAGTGCAGTAATGGTTGGTGTCTTGGCTACTAACTGGAAGGCAGACAGAGAAAGATAAACCAAGAATTTTTTTTATTCCAAATCAAAGGGTGCATAAATGCATACTTTCAAATTCTTCCAACATCGGGGTTTTTTTTTTAACTTTTAAAAACACGGCAGTAGAATTTAACTTGGCGCTGCTTAATAAAATTGCCGACTTTTCTTTGCCAACTGAAGCTAAAGCCATATGTTAAATAGTTTATAAACAAAATGCATGTTGCTTAAAAACATTTAAATCACTAAAATAAATTTTAGGGAACCAAAGATTAGCTAAAGTCAATTTTAGGGAAGAAAAAGTGACTTGCTAGAAAGACAAAACCAGAACTTCTGTGACAGACATCCTGTCAATTAGGCTAATCAGTTAAGGCCTTCTTAATAACACTTGAGAAGCTTAAGCAGGAAAACTCAAATGGAAACACCTCATTTTATGGTGAATGTCTGTTTCTCCCACTAGAGGGTAGCTCTGCATTCTTCCATTCAGCAGGAGAAAGTTTGCAGTAGTGATATCATCAGTTCAGAGGGGAGCCAGAAGCAAGATGACTTTTGGGGACCCCCTTGCTTGGCTGGGCCAACAATATGCTTACTCAACTTTCAATACTTTTTTCCCTACTTGCATAATCTCCTCCTCTTCCTCACCTTTCTGCACCTGTCAAGAAGGTGAGGTAAAGCTTACCAGCTTATCTAACTGTAGAAGAACATGCTTACATTGCAGTTAAGGCTGCTTCTTGGAGCAGCTTTTGAAAGTAACTTTCCCTTCAAAGTTTAATAGTAAGCCTAGCCAATCAAACACTGCCTCTGGTAGAGGGGAGCCAATGAAGGCATTGGTTAGAGAAGGACCTTGCAGAGAAGATCCTCTGTAACTCGTGGTTTGACTCCCGTGGGTGTTTCTGAGCTGCAGAAGAATTCAAGCAACACATTTCCAACTATGACATCTGCTCTTCCACATGAACCTATTAAAGGTGCATAAATATAGTGGAAAATAGCTTGTTAGAAGTGAGGAACAGTTGTTCCAGGGACAACTAGCTTCTGCCAGAATTGGGCCCCAAAACCAGTTAAGGCATTATGTCTAAATTAACCTGCTGTTTAAGCAAGCTTCCCCATGGAATTCTATATATATGCGAGCCTATATTTTCTTTTGATGTCATTGACAATGCTTTTCCAAGTAAGTCTAGGAATCTTTACATCTGAGTAACTCCTTTCTTTACTGGGGAAAACTACCATTACAAATGAGGGAAAGGAAATATCCTAGTATAGGTGTATTTTTAGACATTGGGTTCTCTGTGAATGTCATTTTGTATTGATGCTCTACCTTTGCCAAAGTCTCATCATCAAGATGATTCTTCTGAATCACATGTTGAAGTGCAAAATAAATCTTTTCCTGAAGTTTCTGGACCTTCCTTGGTTCTAAGAGCCAAGCTCGATCTGGCCAAACAAGACAACAAAATTAAAATAAGCATAAACATATGTCATTAGAAGATGGAAAGGAGATTCGTGGTCATTAGTTTAATTTTCAGCAACGTAATATCTCAAGTTTGTGAAGAAAATGCACTAATTCAGTTTCAAATCAAAATCTAATTTCTTCGAATTACACAAACAATGGCTTTCCATTTTGATATGAAATCCTCAAAGCACTTCTCTAATGGACCAATCTATTAATGCCATAGCTGTGCCATGCAATGTTATCATTTCTAAAGGAACATAGTTTACGATTCAGAAATTGATCTATAAATTTACAGGACATTGAATTTAAAGAATTTTCCAAGAAAGAGGTACTGACAAACTACCTCCAGGTAACAATCTGTCCAGTTCACTCACTCATCATGTTGAGGGGTTCCTGAGCGACAAGAAATGAGATCTGTTGGGGCGCTCAATAATGATATTTTTCTGGGCCTAGCTTCTGAATTTATAACTTATACCACATTGAAAACAAAACACAAAACAGATGATATCAATTCAGCTTTCCTTAATTAAGTTAATATGCCTACATGGGTGATGTGCTGCAGAATGAGAAAGACTGACAGTGGTAGATTCTGAACACAGGATGAGTTTTTTTTTTTAAAAAGGGAAATCAGTTGCAGGAAATCACCTGGTGATATCAGAACAGCAGATGAAAACAAGGCAATTTCTTCCTCCGTCAGCTGCAATGAACACAAGTTCTTTGCAAAGTCAAATGCTTCATTCACAAGGTCGTCAGAACCTACAGGCAACACAGATAACCAAGTCAAGTTCTGGAAATACCTTCTGAGTGTGTATAGGATTTATACAGCTCAACTATTAAGCACTGTTGTCAAGTTATTACCCAGCCTCCTACATAAAATTTCTGGGTAGGAATTTGATAGTAGCAAGAATGAATCTCAAACTCACATGCTTCAATTGGTTAAGCTTGTATACTTTATGGTTGAAGAGATCTAGGTTTCCATTCAGTTCTATCAACATACTCAATAGTTCTCAGTCCTGGCTCCACTCAAAGGAGTCACATGAACCATGAGAACAATACTGGTGGGATTTCCTGTCATTTGCCCATCAATTCTGCATGCTGCTGTTTTAAACACCCACCTCAACTTTAGAGATGGAATACCTGAAAGAGGAACTTTAGTGAACAGCTATCAGGTTTGTAATGGAGTAGCTAGTCAATCAATTATCTAAACCACTTAGGGCTATGAAGACAAATTGTGACCTGTCACTCAATTACTTATTATAAATCTAATGTGTTCATTCAGTTAATATAATCTAGGTAGAAGCAATTTTCCCCTTTCAGGTTAGGTATCCGCAAAAAAACCCTCAAGTTACTTTTAAAAATTTTCTGGACACAGTAGAATTTGTGATCTCACAAAATAACCCCTGTCCTTCCATACGTCTATCTTGAGGTCAGACATAAAAGCTGAGTCATGGATTTGCATCATGATATTATGATACATGTTTGATCAACCTGCCCTCCTCTTTCCTACTATGAATGCCTTCATCCCTCATCCTAAATCTTTACACTTCTCCTTCAGTATGTACTGTATGTTTACTACCTTAGACCTTAATCTTATTCTGATCTAAAATCCAAACGTGTATCTTTTCCAAATCTAGTACAAGTTTTCAGCCTGTATTTTTTGAAAAATAATTTGGCAGTAGCTCATAAATCTACGGGAAAAATGAATTTCAATTCTGCCAGATGACATGGCAAAAGCATGTAAAATAATTACTGAATAAACAGAGATTCAAGAACAAGAAAGTTGGTCTGCTGCTATTATATGGGACATAAGCAGAATATCCTGATAGGAACTGGATTTTAATTCTCATCTGAGAAAATAGATCCAGCAGATTCTTGGTAACCCTAAATATTACAAGTGGTGATGAACTGAAATAAATCCCAACTATTTACAAAGCCTTCAGTTTCAAAAAACAAAACAACCTGCCTACCCAAAGCCTTGAACATTTGCATTCCTCCATATTTTCCTTCAAACAAGACGGTGTTGTTGAGTGGGTTGAAGGCACGACACATTCTCACTAGAACAACTTCCAAGCAGCCTGAAATGATAACAAAAGTTCTGAAATATTACACAGAAATATTCCAACAAGACGGTATAGCCAATTCTGTATTGTAAAAGTACTATCTCTGATATTTGATGAATGTTGTAAGAAAAGATATATTAAAGCTTTATTCTAAGAAGAATATTGAGTCACATAATTTTTTTAACTTTGTCCTGCTAGGATGATGATTGTTTTATTTATTTATTTATTTATTTAATTTATATGCTACCCATCTCACTGTTGAATTGGCTTACAACATTATACTTTCAATCACTTTTATGTGCAGCTAACATAAAACGTTGGTGTTTCCACAGGACAGACACTGTGCCCTGTGCAATTTTCTATTTTGCATTCTGTTGATATAGAAAAAGAAATGATGGTAAGAAAGTGCAATTTTTACGAAGCGTAACAGGTCCTGTATCTTTATCTTCTTTTATTGATCAAATATTGATGCTGGTTAAATATTGTAGACTGCAATGTAATCTCCTCCACAAACCTGATTTGAGAAGTAGAATCTGATCGTTCTGACAGAGTTCCATGAAGCCCGTTATCCGTTTTGCAAATTCCACCACATACTGAATTGCATGTGTGATCTGGATTGCGCACTGCTGCCATAATGCTTCTCTTGACTTCAAGAAGAAGTCACATGAAAAAGAAGGAAAGCAGAGAGAGAATGTTCTTTAGGTCAGAGAGTATGCTGTTGAAATTGGTAACAGATTGCCAAACATCTAATATTTAATGCATCTGGCTAAGGTTTCTCCCCCCACCCCTAAAAACTTCCTCCTCTGCCTCATCCACTCCCCACATGGATCCCATTGGAGAATCTGTTTACCCATTTACATGATGTCATTGTCCCATTCATTGTGGCTCTTGGTCATTTAAAAAAATATTCTCATTCCCCAAATGAGGAACCACCAGCTCCATAAAATTTGTCCACCCTTGATTTAGATTATGATCATCATGAACAGAACAGAACAGAACAGAATAACAGAGTTGGAAGGGACCTTGTAGGTCTTCTAGTCCAACCCCCTGCTTAGGCAGGAAACCCTATACCATTTCAGACAAATGGTTATCCAATCTCTTCTTAAAAACTTCCAGTGTTGGACCATTCACAACTTCTGGAGGCAAATTGTTCCACTGATTAATTATTCTGTCAGGAAATTTCTTCTTAGTTCTAAATTGTTTCTTTCCTTGATTAGTTTCCACCCATTGCTTCTTATTCTACCTTCAGGTGCTTTGGAGAATAGCTTGACTGCCTCTTCTTTGTGGAAACCCCTGAGATACTGGAACACTGGTATCATGTCACCGCTAGTCCTTCTTTTCATTAGACCAGACATGCCTAATTCCAGCAACTATTCTTTATATGTTTTAGCCTCCAGTCCCCTAGTCATCTTTGTTGATCTTTGCACTCTTTCTAGAGTCTCAACATCTTTTTTAAATTGTTGCAACCAAAACTGGATGCAGCATTCCAAGTGTGGCCTTACCAAAGCATTAAAAAGTGGTTTTAACACTTCACGTGATCTTGATTCTATCCCAAGTGAAATGATTTGAACCCTTGGATGTTTAATAGGTCCCTGTTTTGTTTAATTAAGGTGTAAGCTTCATTCTTATTATGCTTATATTCCTAGTACTTTGATTCCAATCACCATCTTCTTTAGAAGGCTAGCCCATAACCAGAAACAATCCATATTAGGAATATCCCTGCTTAATTAAACCCAGGAATGGTTTTTGAACGAGTCTGGGTTTTAGAATATGCAGATAATACTTTAGTTCTGCTAAGTCTCTAACACAATCAAATTATCTGACTCCTCTTTTGATATTTCTCTCATGAGGAAATTGCAAGTGGAAATCACAAAAGAATAGAGAATTAGAAGTTCAGTAGGCACGCTTCATTCATTGTTCTAAGTGCACATTCATCTGGAAACTTGCACAATTAAATACAGGGTACTAAACATACAAATTGTGTACAGAAATCTTGTAGTAACACAAATAAGTAACAGTGCTTTCAACAACTCATAGAATGCCAGAGGTTATAACCATATGACAGAGTATTTGGTTTGTTTGAAAACCTTTTTCTTTCCACTCTGCTTGTAGTGGGCTTATTTTCAGAGAGGGGAAAGAGGCAACTCTGTTAAAAGGAAGAGTTGTAGTAGTTGGGGTTTTAATTGTCTCCCTTACAATAAAAGGTGAGTAAGAAAGGGATGTTTGCTGTACCTACAATAAGCATTGTGTAGAGAAAATCAAGTTAGTGCCTCGGATCAGCCAGTAAATTAAATTCAGGAAATATAAGGGGAAGATTTTCTTTTTGCCTCCACAGAACACAAGTAAACTGCAGAAACAGAACTGAGGGTAGGTACTCAAAGTAACAGACACAACAGGTTAGCACAAAAAATTAGATGGAGATTAGAAAGTTTGCTCCATCTTTTAAAATATCCTTATTCAATTTTTCAATCACTGTAGTTGAATTCAGAGAGGCAATGAAAGAAACAAGACATTTTATTGGTTTTTTTTTTTTTTTTGGTACCTTGCTCTGGTATATTTTGATTTCTTCGTATGTGTGGGTTTGCCAGGCTAGCTGGTGTAGTTCCTCCATTGTATACTGACACGTCTCCAAATGGGACTTAATTATATTCTGTGCAATTCGATCTAAGAGACAGGAACAAATAGGATATAACTCATAAGATTTGATTTATAAATAATTATACATGTATATATCAATTATAATCTGATATATTATACATATATAAGATCCCAGGAACAACATCAAAGCTGACTGTCCAGAAGAATGCAATGCTAGGAATAGCTAAGATTCTGTGTTGAACCCTCAAATTCCCAGGCCTCTGGTAGAGGATTTGAGATTGAGGAAGTCACAGACCACTCATAATGGTGAGAAGGGAATTTACACACACACACAAACACACACACACACAGAGGGGTGAAATCCAGCAGGTTCTGACAGGTTCTGGAGAACTGGTAGCGGAAATTTTGAGTAGCTTGGAGAACCAGCAAATACCACCTCTGGCTGGTCCCAAAGTGATTTTGCAATATCCTTCCCCCGGAATGGGGAGGGAATGGAGATTTTGTAGTATCCTTCCCCTGCCACACCCACCAAGCCACACCATGCCCACCAAGCCACGCCCACAGAACCGGTAGTAAAAGAAATTGGATTTCACCATTGCACACACACCTACATATACAAATGTGTACTTTAATAATGTCATAATATACACTATTTTGGTTAAAAATCAAATAAAAATATTAAATAATTTCATGAAATCTATATGCGGATGGCTAGAATCACTGTCTTTCACCTGAACATTTCTAGCAGTAGTTCATTGTCATGACCCAAAAGTGCTTTTTTCAAGAGGCAACTGGACTTTCCGGTTTTTCTTTGAACATGTTTTGCTTCTTGTCCAAGAAGCTTTTTCAGCTCTTGGATAAGAAGCAAAATGTCTTCAAAGAAAAATCAGAAAGTCCAGTTGCCTCTTGAAAAAAATACCTTTGGGACAGCTATGAACTGGATGACTGAGAATCTCCATAGACATTCATTGCAATGACTTTGTTTAGTGAAGTGTTACACTGACAGTCCCAAGTGACATAAGATCTTGACGTGGTTTCATTGTGCTGTCCATTCATATAAGTTTTGGACAGGCATTCAGGTTATAAATGTATAATTTTGTAATCAACGGAGAATGTGATTATTATTCCCCTTTGAAATTTCCTAGGGCTAAAATAATAAATTCAAAGATTATGAGAGATTGAAGCACTGCAACGAAGTTTCCCTCCAATAGCAGATACAAAAAGCTACTACTGCGTACAAATAGTAGGTCCTGGGATGTGGAGTTGCCTATTACATAATCTTGCTTTTTCAGCCATTCAGCCTGGTTTAAGTATTGCCGCTGACGAGTAAGAAGTAAGATATGACAAAAGTTACACAATAGTCTTGATTGAATATTTGATTGCAACAGCAATGATTTAAATGATCCATTAATTTTCATTCTTATTATATCATGTGTACATGGGTAGATATTTCAGTATTCAACTCCTTTGTATAGCGAGTTATTTAATTTTTCTGCTTATTGCTGAATTTTTACTATTCATGGTAAAAGAATTTGAGCTTTTGGGGGCCAGAAAATAAATTTGGTATCTTTTCATCTAGATTTGATGAACAATTTACTTCTTTTTTATTGAACTTGGCAAAACAGATGAAAGTGAATTGACTTTAGAAATGTATGTTGTGCATTCAATATACAATTACAGAATTGTAGAGGTCTTTATAGGCTAGTAGTGTGAAACAAGTAATCCAGGAACAATAAATCCATCAACCTTTGCAAGGTAAAACAAGGTTTTGCTCAAGACAGATGTCAGTATAATTATCAATCTTTTATTATGATCTCCCTTTAGATGTGTACACATTAAATAAAAGGTACAAAAGTTTGTACTTCCATCTACTTGTGAATCAAAATCACTTGAGCTGTTGTAGTTAGCATGTAGCCCGTGATTAAAGGGGGTTTGTTTGTTTGTTTCCACAGGTCAATCTTGATTCCGTGCAACTTCCTGGACAGGTTCCTGTGATTTTCTCAGCAACATTTTTGGAAATGGTTTGCTATTAGGAGTTAAACAAAGTGATTGACTCAAAATCATCAAGCTGGCTTCATGCCCAAGGCAGGACTAGAACCCTATATCCCAATTTCTAGTTTGATGCCTTAACCACTACACCAAACTGGCTCTCAGTGCTTAAAGTACACATACATAATGCTATACAGTCCATATAGAAAGGAAGTTTCTCAGATAAGTGTCAATTGACACCTGGAATATATACAGCTGCCAGGAGTGTTTCCATGTCATGTGAAATACATATTAACCAGATATCTGTATTATGTATTTAAAGCGGCCGGCCTAGCATAAACAATTATCAGACAATTCTACCTCATGACCTCCTCGCTTGGGTTTTAATTGTAACGGGTTTTAGCATAAATTGTCTCGGGGTTTTAAATGGGTTTTTAACGGGTTTTTAATGGGTACAGTCTAAATTTAATAATTTTAATATATTTTAACTTTTGTATTGTTTGTATTTTAACCGACTGTGAACCGCCCTGAGTCCCCCCCCCAAAGGAGAAGGGCGGTATAAAAGTCTAATAAATTAAATTAAAATTAAGAAGGCCCCCGAGTGGGGGCTTCAATCACAGTCAACTTGACTTCATGAGCCTCCTGTAGGTGTCTAGATGGTTGGTCTTCCACCACCATTTGCTATCTCAAAACAGTAGGAAAAAGAGAAATACGATACCTACTGTCTTTGGGATTCCTCAGAGCTAATCTGGGTAACCCCAAAGAGAGTATTGTACAGTAGGCACAGGGAGCCAGGGTCACCATTCTTCAAAGAGAACAGAAACATCGGTGGGCTTCACGTTTTGCAGGATGGGCCTTTTCTGCTTTGTCTTGCAAATGGTTGCAGGGAGATGCACATGACCTTCCAAATACAGCAGATGTTTAAAGACTTCACGGAATTCTTTCCCTGGGGGAGTCCAAGCTCATGAAATATGAAAAGTGCTGTAGGTTAGAGCTACTGGCAGCTGTCAAGTAAATGTCAAGACCGATGAATGAACTACCTTTTCGCTGATAAGCAAGGAAGGAGAAAGAAAAAGGGAAGGGGAAAATAGAATAGTAACACTCATTAGTAGAGCAAGGGATGGGTGTGATATCAACATACTTGCACTGATTAGTGGGTTAACCTTCCTAGTGTATCACCATCAACAACAACGGATGAAATCAATCCTATGGATGAGAATGTGATTAGGAAAATATTAGAATGGGCAGAAATGAATACCCTGTTTCCCCCCAAAATAAGACATTCCCTGATAATAAGCCCAATCGGGCTTTTGAGCGCATGGCAATAAGGCCAAG
>JANHFK010008388.1:176156-186853 GCA_036250565.1 Sibynophis collaris | reverse complement strand
GTCAGCTGCATATTTAATAATAATAATCACTTGTGTCATCATCATCATCATCATCATCATCATCATCACCACTCTCTAAACAGTATAAGCACAGATTCCTGCAGCAGTCCATTCCAGTCTCATGTGGAGCCGTTCCTGAGTGGTATCTGGGGGCAGTCATTCAGCAAACTACGAATCCACTGGTATAATGGTTATTATGTGGCCAACATTTCCCCATTTTATTAATGAGGGTATCATGAAAACTTTGTCATGATTCATTCTAACACGGGGGCAGATGCCAAACACAGAAATAGGAATATATAGCAATAATCTCCAAAAATAGAATCTGTTTTGCAGTCTTAACTTCTCCAAGCCAGAGTCCAGCCGTAGAAAAACAGAGTTAGTTAGTTCCATTTCAATATTCTATTTCTTTTGGCCCGCTCCTATTTTTATTTCCTGAATATTTACTGTTTATCCAGCTATCTCAGATTACTCCATGTTACAAGATGCTTGTATGCAAGGGCCAATCCCGCAGGCGGATGGAGTTAAATTGCATCCTGTGACCCTCCAGGGCAGTCCTTTCCTGTTTTCACAGAAGAAGGGGAGGAGAGAACCCAGCATCTTGGCTTTATCATATTTAAAAGCAGAGCAAAAGGCAAGCCTGTTTAAAGATTCTAGCACCAAGTGTCATAAAAAAACCAAACCAAAACAAAAAGTCAAACCCTGGTCTTCTCATTCTTATTTTTTAAAGAACTCAAACCATGATTGACTTAACTAAAGCAAAGTGCTCTTTTGGTCCCCTGCTGCAGTCTACAAAAGAATCTCAGAAACATTACTGCTTGCTGCTGTGGTGTTTGAATAGGATTTATCCTGCTTGCAAACCTGTAACTAATAATGAAAAAAATCAATATACACTCCATCCTGTTATAATGCCTGCATTTTACATTGTCAAGGGTTTAATAGGGCACAGTAGGTATTAAAGAGAGACTGGGCACATCTTGTTGATTCTATTCACACTTTTATTTTTCTTTTTGTAAAAAGAGATCTGTAAAATCTCTGTTATGTGTTTTTCAAGCATCTCAAACATTTTAAAAAGTATTATTCATCTATTTATTTGAATATTGTAATACAGTTTCAGAGTAAAACATTTCCTATCTCTTTTTACCAGAATTATAGAACCTTTAAAAATTAAATTATTTAAAACCAAAAATGGAAGGAAAATCCTGATTCTGTTATGATTTGAGATACTACTGAATGTTCAGTTCTGTCGCTATCGTTAGTAGTTAAAAAGCAGGGGAATGGTAATAGAAAATTATCTCTGTGAGACAGGAGAACATCTGTTGGGAGGAACATTTTAATATGTGTTATTAATATTGATATTAAGCTCTTTTGAAAATGTAAAGTACCATTTGCAATGTAATAATTTAAAATATAAATAAAACATAAATGATAAACGTGAATTTTTGCAAACTTTTTTTATTTAATTTATGAAAAGAACAGTAAAAAACCTATTTTATGGGGAGGAAAAAAATAAAGGCTGTTATTGAATCCCTGAGAAAAACAAAAATCTACAGTTCAATATTTTTGTTGTTCTTTTCTATTAGGAATAATAGAAATTCTGAAAAAGAATCCAAAAGCTTTCAAAAATAAAATGTTTGAGAACAAAATGTGTACTCTAGGGAGTACAGACTATGGAAAGGAGATAAGGAGATAACAATAGATGTTATTTTTGTTTTGTCACAAGCATTGATGCTATATTTGATCCTATGGCCTAAGCAAGATGTTTTCTTTTTAGTTCTTATAAGGTATGGCTGCAGAAAGCTTGAAATTATTAATTTTTAATGCTGTGACCAATGATTAATTCAAGCTGCAAAAGTAGAAAGTAACAGCGGTAGGATGAGGAATAAGAAAATTAGAGGAAAAAATAGCAAAATGAGAAAAATATGGTGAGGGACACACACATAGAAAGAGAGGGGAGAAAGAAAAACAATTGGGAAATCATGGAAACAGGAAAAATTACACATGTTAACATGCATTAGTTGAAAGTAGAATAAAGTAATTGACCACAATGAGTTACTTTGAATGAACATATGTAAGGCTGAATTGTACATAGCAAGCTCAATATGGGATTTCTTCTTCTTCTTCTTCTTCTTCTTTTTGTGCTCAATGCAAAGTAATTGAAACAAGGGAGGGCACAGCAGCGATACAGATGTATTTTTTAAAATTCTCATGTTAGTTTCCGTAAAAGGTGCTTTGTCCTATGGATGGCGGAATAGGAGTTTTGTCATGGAAATCTTGTGAAAATGGCACAAGGCAAATCAAAGTTTCACCTGGCAGCGTTCCTTTCAAATTAATAATGTTAAGGTATGGAATAAAATAGATATATAGAAGATGGAAAAAACTAATTGCTATTGTTGGGAAGAATTTTGTGATTTTAAATCAAAATATTAGAACTATGTTTCTGTTTCAGACAGTACTTATTTTGATTACTAAGGAACCATTTAACAATTGCAGAAAGATTAATCTATATTTATATGACAAGGGGAAAAAACAAGAGTTAAATCTGAAATTCTTCAAGAGGCAAAAGAACAAGGAGGATTGGAAGTGTCTGATTGGAAATTGTACTTTTGCAGCCTGCTGTTTGGTTTGCATGAAAGAGTTACTGAGAAATAAAAGAATTTTAGAAGTAGAAGAGCATGGCCTGAGGTTTGGATGGCATTTATGCTACCACAAAGTTAAGGTCAATGTACACTTTAAAAATCATTATTTTAGAAGTGCCATTTTGAGAATATGAAATACAGGCAAGCCCAGGCTGTGCTTAAAACACCTTTGTGAATCTCAGCACAAGAAATATTTTATAGAAATGAAACAGCGGGTAAAGGGAAATGGTTATCATACCAAGAGTTAGAATTAGAACATGGAGAATACAAGATGAAGTCAAAGGATCAATTGATTGTGAAGGGATTTAGTTTTCCATTGTTTTCATATGTTCAGTTAAGAAAATGATTTAAAGTAGATAAAAATACATTTGTAACTGAACATAAGACAGAATTTGAAACTGAACTATGTGCAAATAATTAATTTGTGATTGCTAAAACATATAAGCTTTTACTTAAATTTGAAATGGAAGAAGAACAAATTAAAGACTGTATGATAAAATGTGTTGAGAATGTTGATTACAACATATAGATGGAAAAATGGAAAAATATGTGACTGAAAGGACTGAAATCCACATTGTGTTGCAATTTAAAGAGATTTTTTAAAATGGTATTAGAAAACTAATGAGAATGTATAAAGTTGCTTCAATTCTATGTTGGAAATGCAGAAAATATGGTCATTTTATTATGCTGGGTGAACAAATTTAAACTTTGGATTCAAATATATATATTGAAACTAAATAATGTTTAAAGTCTAATATATAAAACCAAAAATTTTACTGGTACTAATGGACACACAAGTGGGAAAGACTTATGGAACATTATTTTTGTACATTATAACTGCAGCAATACTATCATATACACAAAGATGAAAACACCTACAAAGGAGGAGTGATTGATGAAGATAACAGAATTTGTGGAGACAACAAAATTGACTTCTTTGATTAGGAAAAAGGCAATAATTACATTTATTAGTAACTGAAAACCATTTATGGACATTTTGCTGAAAACAAAAAAGTGATCTTGTGAGATTTGAATTAAATAATTAGAAAGGGTAGAATGTGAAAAGAACAAAATCATGATATACCTTTTGAGAGAGAGGATAAAGTGATGGGTGGCATATAAATAATAAATTTATTAATTAAATAATTTAGTATTTAATAATAAATAAATAAATAAATTTATAACTGCTGTAAAGAAGATTGGAAGTCACTTCTTAATTTCTTTTCTTTTCTCTCTTTTCTTATATTTATTCCTAATTTACTTATCTTTTTAATACTTGTACTTTCTTCTTTGTTTACAATTGTATTATTTATATTCTGTAAAAATATTTAATAATTAATTTTAAAACATAGAAATGCAGCATTCTCAGCGGTAGGCTAACCACTGCTGGAATGTGGCTATGTGTACATTCTTTTCTGCTATATTACTGAAGGGCTACAAATAAATGTAAATCAGATACCACCAGGCCAAGCAATCTTTAGGGATTAGTTGAAACTCACTTCTTCTGAAACTGACTGTACAGTGAGCAGTCTCATAATGTATCTGCCATGCTCAGCAGGAAGATACAGAAAGATCCATTTAGAAGGAGATGAAAGCATGAGAATGCTCATGAACACGGACTCTCCTCCCAGAAGTTTTTGTAAAGAGCTGGTGCATTTCATTGTGCCAGCTGTCCCCTGTCTATATTTTCCATTGAAATAATCATTAAAAGTGTTAAGCATACTAGGGAACTTGTAGTAGGATGCATGGTCACTACAGGTATCATCTTCTTTATGACAGATTGAAAGGTTTACAAGGCTGCATGCAGCAGTGGTGGGTTCCTACCAGTTCGCTCCGGATCTTGCGAACTGGTAGTAGCGGCAGTGGGAGGCTTCACCCACCCACCTGGATGTCATCATGGACACTCTGCGCATACGCAGAAGTGCCATCCGGATTCCTGTTGCAAACCGGTAGCAAAGGCAAGTGGAACCCACCCCTGGCATGCACTAAATTAATGCCCCCAAATAGCAGTTAAAAACACCATACCCAATTATGGTTTTACATTTACTATGAAATATCACAAAGTACCATACACAGTTTCAAATTTTCCAGAACTCTTGATCAATCTTCACTAAGTGAACAAAATAAATAATGCAGCACTGAGAAGTAGAGAAAGCGTAAGTGGATCGTTAGATCATTAGATAGTTCGTTACTTAAACAATATTCATATAACACACTGCTGATGAGAATTTTTCTAAAAACTTCAATTGGAGGCGGGAAGCCTGGCAGGTGCCAAGATAAATTTCTGTAGGCACATTTTTGCCCTCAGTCCCGGACTAAATATCCTTGGTATATTAGTTGTATTTATTAGAATTTAGTTTCAAAATCTCGAATTATGGAATTAGGTGATCAACCCAAGACTGTTTCATGAGGCAGTGATGGAACATTATGTGCCAGTCTGTTGAATTTACTGAGAAACATGGGGTAGAAAATTGGTTTTTCTTTATGATAATCAAAATAAAACAAGTACCAGTTGCATTTTCTGTCCTTTCATGATACAGCAAATCAGTTGAGCCAAACAGCATACTCTGTCTGATGGCGGACCAGCAGTGTAACTCTTTCAGAATAAAAGTCTCATGAAATACTTCTTCATGATGTTACTCAGCTGATTCAATGAATTCCTGTCCCGCGCTGTGAAAATGATACTGGAAGTCAGAAAAATAACCACTTTTGACTCTGCATGCAAGAATTGTTCCTGCTAAACATTAAATTCTACATCAGTGTTTTTCAACCTTGGCAAATCTAAGAAATGTTGACTTCAACTTCCAGAATTCCTCAGTCAGAATCTTAGAGTTGCTAAGGCTGAGTAATTCTGCTCCACATGACATGGATGCAGACATAGTGAAAGTGTTCCTACTAGACCAGGGTTGGATGTGTCACACGCTGGCCATGTCCATGCCCAGTTTAACCAAGGGGGAAAAATTCCAATACATCACATGACGTTGCCATGATGATGTGAGTTTGACCCCCCTGTACTAGATAATCCTTTAGAATAGCTAGTAAGCTATTATGTATGAACAAACTTTTCTTATTTACCTAATCAGGTTAGTTTCTCCTCATTTTCTCAAAGAATATAGCAAAACAATTGTTTTTTTGAGTATTACAAAGAATCTTGGGAAGATCAAATGCAGTAAAGCTCCTGGACAACTTAAATATTTTCTCCCCACCTGTTTACCAAGTGAGGAGCTAAGCATTCCAACTATCCTCATCTGAATGTGGCTGATCTACCTCCCTGAATTCGTAAGAACTGCTATATGATATGATTTTAATCCTACATCATACGAGAAGATATTGGGAGTTGCAAGTTTTCCAGGCATATGGATTTCTATCCCTTGCTGCTGGTTCTTTCCTTATTACAATAACCTTAGGTGGAAAGGGAACTCTGGTGCTAAACCATTTTTAAGGCTGCCTGTATATGATTGTATAATCCAAAATGGGAATAATGAAGTTTCTGTGGTTTTGTGTTGACTATCAGATGAAATGAAAAAGAATCACACATGTCTGGGTTTCTATACACCTGTGCTTCTGGTATTAAGGAAAGCACTCTTATTTAAAACATGCCATTTGATTTTACTTCATTTGACTCAGCTACTATATTTATAAATGGATGCGCTTTCATTTGAACCTTGCGGGATAAATGGCATAATTCTATCAGTGTCTATAAATCTAGCTGCTTAGCAACAAGAACAACAATTCTTTCAGCGGAGCAATATGATACAAAGTATGATACAAGCTAGCACTCCTGGTACTGGTTCCTGCAGCAAGTCTATTTATCAGCTACTTTGTTTCATTGAATTGAGAAAGTTACTTAGAATTAGCTGATGAAACCAAAGTAGATATGGACATTACTGGAAAATTTTTAATTCCTTATACTTTTTTATACGGTGGCAGAAAAAGTGCATTTATGAAAAGAAAAATGAAAAGCTATGAAGTCAAGATACTGGAAAATGGAAAGAAAATGTTTTCAAATATAGAGCTTTGTAAGGTCAGAAGGATAGTTGGATTTGGAGAAATGAACAGAAGCAAGTCCAACCTTCTTGCAACTTAGTCTTTTTCATACTAAGAATATTTCTGTTTCTCTCTATATATATCTATATTACAATTTTCATGTGCTATCTTAGTCCATATCAGTAGTGGGTTCCTACCGGTTCTGTCCGATTCTTAGAACTGGTAGTAACGGCGGCAGGAGGCTCCGTTCACCCACCCGGACGCATGCACAGAAACTCCCCATGTGCTCCCATTGCGAGCCAGTAGCAAGGGTAAGTACCCCTTGTCCATATATATATAATATTAAAATTGATAAAATGTGTATTTATAAATAATTATATATACATACAATATACATTTATATAATAGATATACATATTTTAATTATAAATATATAATTATAAATAAATAATCCAATTATTAAAAATTGGATATTGGTAAATCTAACATACAGGTTTTCGAACTAGAAATTTGTGTACATATTTCAATGTGCACACAAAGAAATATGCACACAAAGAGAATGACCTAAAGATAGTTAGTTTCGTTCTGCTGGTAAAAACACATTTCATAACTGCCAACAGAATATTAATGAATCACTCATGGTGCTGTGGATGACGATCAGAATGACACACTATATCCCAGTGATTTCTTTTCACAGCAGTTTAATTGATTGATTCTCTCTAAATATTATCCGAATGTGGACAATAGCTTCACGGTGTGTTTCCAGAACAATGATAGTGAAGATCCAAGGGAAGCTTATGTAATAAGTATTACAAAGGATGGATAAAACAAAATTGAACAAACTCAATTGGATGAAATTAATATGAGTTAATATGAAAAAGTCTTGGTGTCATTGTTCATTTGATTCTGATTTTTTTTGTTAATCTAGATGACTGCGGATATTCATGAAAGAACTTCACTCACTTATTTGAAACTGAAAAGAAACAAAGGGAATTGTCCACAATATTACATTGCTATCTTTGTTTTTTTCTAGTATCTTGTATGCAAATATCAAAATTTTAAAAAAGCATATTGTTGGTTGAAAAGTCAATCATGCTGGGAGTGATCAGCAGAAACAGGAGAAAGGGCTCCCTAGCACCTACTAGTTGGACATTATAAATTAAATTACTAAGAATAAAACTGTATATCCCTACCCCATCGCAATTCACTGTTACTATAAAAAATGACTGAAATAACCAGGGCAAATCTGAAAGAGGCAGAGGGGCATAGACAGTGCTGATCGATAGAGTGGCTGTGGGTCGGACATGATTGAATGGTTGACATTGACAATGACAGAGTTATCAATATGACACCTGCAAGTTAATATGTGAAAATGTTATGTTGAATAGTGGGCAAAATAATCAAGAAAAATAATCATGAATCAAGGCATGACTTCAGAATTAAGCCTGATTCCAGAATATTTTCAAACTCAGCAGTTAAATATAATTACAGCATCCAAGTGCCAGTTTGGTGTAGTGGTTGAAGCACCAGGCTAGAAACCAGGAAGTATGAGTTCTAATCCTGCTTTAGACATGAAACCCAGCTGTGTAGCCATTGGCACCACAATCTCAGACTTGGGCAATAAATTGGTCAGCTAATTCCTGTCACAACCAATGGATTAACACTCAGTTGATAAAAAAAAAATGGACCCTGTATTTATGGGGAAAATAGTAGGAAGAAAATTTGCCAGAAAAAGCTACACTAAATAAGTCCATTGTATTGAAATAAATGTACTTGGGAGACACAGACTGATTTGGTCAACAGAGTTCAGTATCTTCTCAAGTTTTTCAGTTTTTAAATCATCTTACTTAATTCCCTTTCCAAAATTGGTGAAGGTGGTATTGGTGGGGGAGACAACATAAATAAGGGTCTCTTAACCCTCATTCGAAACATTTACTAAATCAGACTAAAACTTTTTGCAAGTAAGTTCTGGAAATATCTGACATCCAGATGTTCATTGTTTCTCTGTCATTTTTTTATTTTAGATCACCATTTTTAGAAAGGAGGGCAGGTAGAAAAAAAATACTACATGATCCATTACCAGCTGCATTCTTGGAAGACAGATATTACAATATTTCTATAAAGATTTGAACTTGATTTATGGCATAGGAAAGTTGAAACTTTAATATATGTTTTATTGTACTATTTATTTTGCCAAGTTGTTCATGCCAGCTACATTACTCTGCACATGACTAATGATCAAGCGGGTATGACCTATTTTATACATTTTTTTTCTTTCTCTTTTTGGCAAATATATATATTTGTATCAGACAAATATATATATTTTGTATCAAATATATATATATATATATATATCAGACTTGGCCTGATGTTTTGCATACACATGCATATATACTGTACCTACACATGCACACTGTGCTATTCCCACACAGGGAAAGAGAGAGAGACAGACTGATAGGTATCTACACACATTCAAATTTAGATTCTACTTAACATTAAAAAGAAGGGAAAAAAAAAAAAGGAAACAAATCCTTTTCCAGGAGAACATTTTTTCAAAATTGGAGAATATATTTCAGCATAGTATTAATAACAACAACGAAAACAAGTGCTGATTCTGTTTGCAGGCTCTGAAGGAAGTAATATAAAAAAGAGGCCAAGGATAGGGGATAGAGAAATATAAGCAAGCACAAAATTGTTAAACTTAACATTAGTTTTTATAAAAACTGTAATTGATCTACAATAGTTACTTAGATCAGGCCATTAGCTGAGCCTTGGTGATGGCTACAGGATATCGGTACTGCAAATCTATGGATGACTACTGGAACAGGGGTCTCCAATCTTAGCAACCCAGCTTTGTTGGGTGGGGAATTCTGGGAGTTGAAGTCCGCCGGGCTTAAAGTTTCCAAGGTTGGAGACCCCTGTACTAGAAGGCAGGAAAGTATTAGGATGGTTCCATATATCTTTATGCACATCTAGCGGCAATCTAGCAATTTAACCCCAAGATGTTTGGTGGCAGTGAATGGTTAATATTAATATTACCACAATTTAATAATATTAAATCTAATAATATTAAATGGTAATTTAGTAATTTAAAATTTAGTAAATAGTGGTAGTGAATAGTTAAGAGTAAATGGTTTGGAATAAAATTTTGTAGAAACCCAGAACATAACAATTTTTTTTTTCCTTGCATGGGTCATAGTCTCCTTCTATTGTCTTCAGGGTTCTTCACTAGAAAACGAGGGCATTCTAATCAGAAAACATTTGAGAGTATTTGATAATTTGTTCACAAGTTTCTAATCTGCTTTTTAGCTTTTTTATTTGTTTCATAACTATTACCATAAATTATGCAAGACCAAAGCTGAATTGTACTTTGATTCTCTCTACTCAGTCCGTTTCACAAGAAAGTCACAAAAGCTTTATTTAAAAGTGCTAATAACATTATTTAAAAAAATATATAAATTCAAATAGCTTGAGACTTTAAAGTGTAAATCACATTTATAATGGGCTCAGGACAGAAGAAACCTTCAAGTTCATTTTTTAAAGCTTCCAGTTATAAAATATCATTGGCATTACTGCTAGTTTATATTTCACAACTGATCTCTATGATATCTGAAAGTAGGAACATCTAGTAATTGCAGTTGATTGATATATTTAATACTTGATTCTTGATATTTGGTAATTGCTTGCATAATCTCCATGTATTAACAATTGAGACCATACCACCTTTAGTATTTAGCGAACCAACCTTGTTTGATTTTCTTTTACTTCAGGCACTACATATATACTTTAAGATTTAAAATATTTTAGAAGATATTTTAGAAGATATGTATGCCCTACGTACATGCAGGAATGCCTCCTGCAACCGAATCTCTCCCAAAAACCAGTACGGGCCCACAGAGCGGGCCTCCTGAGGGTCCCGTCGGCGAAGCAATGCTGGCGAGCAACCCCTAGAGGGAGAGCCTTCTCTGTGGCGGCCCCCACCTTATGGAATGCAACCCCCCGAGTTGCGAACTATAGCGGACCTACGCCTCTTCCGCCGGGCTTTGAAAACCCACCTATTTCGATCGGCAG
>JANHFK010008388.1:158773-176056 GCA_036250565.1 Sibynophis collaris | reverse complement strand
ATAGATAGATAGATAGATAGATAGATAGATAGATAGATAGATAGATAGATAGATAGATAGATAGATAGATGAGAGTTAGAGATAAGACTTTTATGAGATGTGATCACTAAATGCATCCAGGCTATTATGTGTTCCCAGCTCACTAAACTGACACTAGAATCAAATGTTTCAAATGTTCATTCCTTCCACAAGGATCAAAATAAAATAAAATAAAAACAACCACCACACTTTTACTCTACCAATATGAGCCTGGCATAATATTGGATTTGCCAGACGTTCAAACTCTGGAGACCACTTAGCAATGTAACTGGATTTATTTTGTTTGCCTGGTAGGAAAATTCACTTCAGATAGCCAACAGACCTTTTTATTTTCCATATCCTAAGGCAAATGTCATAAATGATTTTCACAGATTATGAATAGGTAAAAAATCAAGTAAATAGCCATGCATGCCAACCCTATGCATGACTCCCAATATTCACTCTACACCAGAGATGGACAACTTGGAATTTCAGAGGAGCTTTGGAGGACCTTTTTGTATTTCCCAACACATTTCACTCTCTTGAAACTGGAATTGCATGAAAATTATAGCTTATTCGAGTTGGGTGGCTAATAAATTCAAGTACATACATAAAATCTTGGGTGGTTGAATAGGTAGAAACAGTGTTTTTAAAAATTAAAATTGTTTTATTTTTTTAAAACTATTTTTCCAAAGACCTTTCTCTCTTTTTAAATTTGTTTTTTATTAAACACATATTAAAACATTGGATACGATGTGACCATCCTAGCATTATCTTTGCCATATATACTAAAGTAAAAGATAAGGACGCCTCTTCCGCCGGGCTTTGAAAACCCACCTATTTCAATCGGCAGGCCTTGGTTAATACCATAGGAAAATCTCTCTGAACCTCTTCGCTTGGGTAGAATCAATTATAGGGATTTTAATTGATAATTAAGGGTTTTTAAATGGGGTTTTTAAGGGGATTTACAGTTTGTTTAATATGTTTTTAAGATGTTTTAAATTTTGTATTGAATGTTTTTTATATTGATTGACTGTAAACCGCCCCGAGTCCCGCAAGGGAGAGGGGCGGTCTAGAAATACGAATAAATTAAATTAAATTAAATATTAACTTTAAAATAACTTCATGAGTGTTTGCATTGAACTTACTGACAACAAGCGTTATGAAGAAACATGATAATGCTATACTTGAAATTGATCTAGCTTTGCTGGATCTTTCTGTGCCAGCTGCCTTACTAAAGGGTTTTGGACAATTTAGGAACTTAATCTAGTGGTGTTTTGATGGGACATAATGAAGATACTGCTCAGCTTATTTCTTTTCCTTTGTACCGACATGAAAAATTCTTTTCAAAAATAGTATGTTATTCCTAAAGTGGAATCCATTATTATATAAGTAATACATTATTGTCTATATCTGATAAAGCTAGTCATAGGTTGACAAAAAGTTCTTCTTTTGAAAGTAGCAATGAAATAAATGAAAAATGAATAATCAAGCAATATGATGAGCATGCTTCTCTGCACCAAGGTTTTTAAAAAAAATAAAACTTTATAATGATAATTCTTCTATTTTTTTAAATAAAACCCTTTAAAGCAAAATATTGCTATTGAAATGCCTTTGATAAAAAAAATCAGTTTCCTTTATAACTACAAGAGAAACATTCGTGTGGGTTTTTGTGTTTTCTGATTAGCATATATAACTGACAACTTCAAATATTGAAGGACAAAATAATTGCAGAAAATATAGTATGAAGAATGAAAACACAATCCTCATTCTGCCATATCAGATAGATTTATGATATGTCTTACTGCATAACTTTATGCATTATGTATGCATTTTTTTTAAAAAGCACTGAAGTGTTAGATCAGGAGAAATCCTCTTGGGTACAGGAAGAATTTTTTGCTGAATTTACAGCAAGGCAAAAGAGTTAAAATCATTCCCTGTACTCTATGATTTCATTTCTAATATTCTCCCTGTAATTTTTCTACCTTCAAACAATTATTTACACTGTTTAAAAATAGGTATGCAGTACTTTTTAAAAAATATTTGTGCTTGAATATTCCTTGTTACAAGATCAAAACTGCTTTTTTGCATTTAAAAAAAGGTCACCGGAAGTGCACTGAATATTAAAATGTTTCAAGAAAAAAAAATCACTGCAATGCAACTCAAAGAAAAGTTAATGTGAGTAGGGGAAGTAAAAAAGTTAAGCTAAATCCCAGAATGCAGAAGCTGATTTGCTAGTCCTGCCAAACTTTACTAAATTATTGTGTATAAATATGTCCAGTGCTGGGAATAGGAAGAAAATACTGGGGAAAGAAGATCATTTGGATACTAGATGGACAGTTAAATCAGAACGCTATCAAAGTGCCAGGTTTGAATGTGACAAGGCAAATGAAAGAAAAGAAGAGGAAAAGAAGAGAAGAAAGATGTTTGCAAACAGCTGACCAGAAAAAAAACTATTTGTAAATAAGAAATGTAAGGAGAAATAATGAGATTTGCTCTTCTGCCCAGCTGGGATTCCATTCCTTACAGAATGGAGGACACAAAGAATTCAGGGGCATTCCTTGGCAGATAAGCCACTGTGGATGGAGAGATGTCAGTAATTTTTATCAGTGAGATACTGACCAATTGGTTGGCTAAAGGAAGGCTGGGTTGTGAAGAAATGTGGAGAACCCATTGGAGACCTGACCAATGAAATAGAGGTTAAGGAGTCAGGAAGAGAGAAACCAAAGCTAGTATACAAAGGTGGTTGTTAATAGTTACTATATTTGCCTGAGACGAGGAGGGAACAGATTGTTTGGATATGTACAGTGTTTTAGAAACATGCTGCAACTTTAAGGAGATTGCTTACTCTATTATGTGAGGGAGACAGCAAGAGTTAGCGTTATTAGTATACTTATGTTATTGTGTTTATGAATCTGTATGCCATTTTTTAATTCTGGAGGAAAAATTGTAGAGTTCACAACTATTGAGGGAATGTAGCCTTCTTATTATGATATTGAGGGAGAGAAAACACTTTGAAGTACTGTTCTGGCAGTTGGCTCATTTAAAATAAGAACTGAAAGGGATGTTGCTCGAGCAGTCCTGGGGAGGGTCAGACTCCACACTGGCTTCTGAGTTCCAGCAAGCCTAGATTTCAACAAGATTTCAATTCAGAACCCTAACCCTAAGCAAGTCAGAACAGCCTGCTTCAAAAAAAGCCATTTCTGATTATATGTTCACCTAATTTCCAAATACATTTTGTTGCATTTTATCTCTGGATCTTCTGCTGAATGGAAACCACTATTTGGAAAATGCATTTTTTTAAATAAGGTACTGGACACACTTGGAGATATCACTCTACTCGTTGATTACCAGATTTTATGAAATGTTAATTACCATAACTGTTCCATGTAACTAAGTTCCACTAAAAACACTAAGTCAAAGTAATACTCTTAATTGAAAGTAAATATATGTCAGTTGAAGATTTTGGCAGATTAATCCAATGCAATTATTAATAGAATCATTTCATGACTTATACATAATGGAGAATTACAAAAGAGAGAACCGTGAAAATGATATATCATGAGCTTCCGAACAGGGCATTCTGTTGAGGAGACAGTTTGGTTTTTAACAGCATAACAATTTTGGAAATTCTGAGTATTTTGACAATATTTGGAAGCAGTTTCCAAAGAAAACTGCCATGAATCCATTTCTTTTCATATCCTGGCATTGTAGAAGTTCAAGAAATTTGAGCAATTGCAACAAAAGGCGCTAAAGGCTGCCCATATACAGTAAAAGCTCAGTTAAACATACTTCTTTTGGCTTACCACACTGGGCAGATAGGCAGCAACCACTCCAATGCTGGGCTTTATCCATTTAATTCATTAGGAAGGGTATAATACATTTTTTACTGAAGTATCGATGCTGTTTCTTAAACAGTCTAAATATATTTTATGGTTATTATTAAAATACAGATGTATGTCCAGCATTGAGAAGAAACTGATTAGTCCATATTTATCACATTTACAATATTGCCAACTATTATTTATTTTGGTTATCTTAACAAAGAACTCAAAATGTAACAGATCTTGGTCAGAATGCACTTGTGAAATTTCTAGCTATGAATGTTCCTCCTGTAGAGCTGTAAATGTAGTCCAGCCTGTTCCTTTGTATCTGGTGTCTTTCTGTAAATCTGAATCTTTTGGCATCATATGAACTTATTCCCTAGACACATGAATGTATGGTCTAAATACATCATACCGTCTTTCTTTTAAATGAAGCTGTACAGTGAGTCAGTGCTATAAAACCTGCTAAAACATTTTATTTCTACCCTATATTATAAGTGGAGCTGCAAATAAGTACATAGTTAAGCAAGCATTTGCTTCAATCTCATTGAAATGCTGGTCGGCATTTGGAATACACAGTGTTGAAATGCAGGACTGAAGCCAGGATAACTGCCTTTGGATTGTACAACAATCTCAGCACGTTTACCTCCCCTATAACATGCTCTTTTGATGTCAGCAGTCTTGAAGGCTTGTCAAATTACTATGATGAAAACTAAAACAGGGCTGAAAGGACTCTAAAGCACAGTGGCATAAGCTTCTCCCCCTACTGTATCCCCCTAAAACCAGCGAAGGTGCTGGGGAGAGAACTCCTCTCTTGCCAGGGCCTTTGAACGCTGGCCTTAACTGCTGAGGCTGCGATCAGGAATTTCAATTAGTGCTTACCGCAGTGCAGGATCTCTCTCTCTCTCTCTCTCTCTCTCCACACACACACACACACACACACACACACACACACACACACACATATACACGGGTGGGTTTTGTTTTTTTTAAGTTGGTGAAGAAAGTTCATTTGGAAGTAGGCAGAGGCCACCAACGTCCAGAACAAAGACTAACAAAGAGGCATCTTTTAACTGCAAGGATCAGTCACTGTCTGATTCAACTTTCTTTAAGGCTGACATAAGATAGGAGTACTGCTAGCCACAGGGTTACAGGCATGTTTGAACATGGGGTGAAAACATGGGATACCCAGATAGACATTGATTCTTTTAAAAAAGGGTTGTTTTGATAACTAGCTAAGGAAAGACAAAGGCATACATTAGCCTTTTTCACTTGGGTTCCACTAGAGGCCGTGAGGGGTTCTGCAAAAGATTGTGATTATTAACAAACAAATACATGTTTGTTTGTTTTTTAACTTTGTGCTAGCATGGTGATAGAAATTTTTACAGGCTATGACTACCTGCCCGCTACCCACTTTGCTCTTGCTGTAAATGTCATAAAATGCAAATTGGGTAAGTTACAGGTGGTTTTTTAAAATTATTTTTTTGTGATTTTTATGCAGGGCTTCCTTGAGAACTGAAAATTATTTTAAAATTTCCTCTCAGATAAAAAAGATGATATACATGGTTAGATAAATAAAAATCAGTGGCCTTTTAAACTCATCACCTGTATAAGTAAATAGATTTGAAGACCCTTTCAAAGCTGTAGAAAACAGTGGCCTCTTTCAACTCCATCAGCAGTTTTCTCCATAGTACGTTAAAATGTTTATTCTCATTCTTCACTGCATTATAGTAAAAGATAAGATGACTTGAAAAGTAAAAACAAAAGGAAGATTTTACTCCTAATTTCTTATATTAAATCAAACTTACTATTATTTCTGCTCTTATCATTTTTAAAGGGCTTGACATCATGACGTATCCATCTAATGTGCTAGAATTTTCTGTGGCAACAAACAAATGGTCCATTCCTATCCATGGCGGTAGTTGAGAGAAGAAGTGTTAAAGAACCGCTATTCTGGTAGCCCAAATTGGAGCTGTTTATTGTGAAGAGAAAGTTGTCAAGCTTGTAGGGAATGCTGGCTGTGGGAAGAAGCTTCTAATTCCAGTTTCAATTTACCACAATTTAACATTACATCAAACCCATAAACAATAGTTAACTGTAACTATAATTTATTGAAATAAGCTTACTTTAAAAATTATCACTTGGAGTAAGCTTATTTTATCATTAAAATTAACCATAATTTGAAAAAGCTTCCAAATTTTCAGCTGCAGTTCATTGTGGACACTGTTCAAATGTTTTGGATCTTAGAGGGGGAAAGTAATGATTTTACATGAAGTGCAGAACTACATTCCTTTTGTCAAATTATTAAGTCCCAAAGTAATTTAATTTTTTTTTAAAAATTTGCAAAGCAAAATCATATTAGGTGGAGACTGACTAATAAGCAATTATCTGAACCCTTCTCCTTTGTTTTTCTTCTCCCACAGAGAGTTCAATTTTGTGGTGTCTGCGGGGAAGATGTGTTGATACATTTTAGGAAAAGTGGAATGTAGAAATCTATATAAATGAAAAATTGGATGAAAATATATAGAAAAATTTGAAAGCCAATGTGCTATAATGTTAAAAGTGCTGGATCAGAAGCAAAGAGATTGAGGTTCACTGTTCCATTACTACAGCCTCCTGAATGATTTTAGGGTTGGACTGGGAAATAGACAAGCATCTATTTGCTAAACCATACTGGATCTGTGGTGGTAGATCATGATCAATAGCCTTCAATGAAGAGAACCTGCCGTTGTCTGATTTTTGTTAACTAGTAACAAGAATAATTGTCCGGACTCGTTTGGCATGAAATCAAATCAATCAACCAACATAAAAAATATGTTGAAACAATTTTTAAAATGCTTATCTATATTTCAGTTTCAATTGATGATTACTTTACATATTATAAAAGCTTTTTTTCTTTCTTTATAAATTAAATAGCATTGATTCATATAAAAAAGACAACCTGGTAATAATTAATATGCTATGCAGGCAATGAAGCCCGTTTAGAATATTTCCTGAATCAATCTTACACATGAAATATATCAACATGGAATATAAAGTAATCATACTGATACAGTGATGCTACAGAGTCAGTTGGGCTACTTTAAGATGTAAATGAAGACAAAAAAACCTCTTCCTAATAAATAAATGCATTGGAAGCAAATACCATACTTTTTTTTAAAAAAATCATCTCTTAGCTTATTTTACACTGAATATAGACTTTTGAAAAAGGCCATCATTCTTTTCAGCTTTTGTTTATGAGAGACTACCCAATTTCTATTTTGGAAACTGCAAATGCCAGTAAGAGATATGACTTTGTTTTTTCCAATTAATTAATTGTTATTTTATTTTTTAAAAATTGCTATGAGTAACAAAGCTGAAAATTTGCTCATTAAGCTTGAAAGGACAAACAAAATAAATAGTGATCGGGGTAAAGGGGGGAGAACAGAAATTGGTTACAGTATCTGGCTTCAAAAAGCCAGATGGCAATTTGACGGCAAAAGAGCCACTGAAGACTCTTAACCTGTGATAGGGTTTTTTTGCAGCTTAGATCTACTAGCCTAAGAAAGAAGAAAGATGCTTACACAGGGCACAGTTTTCCTAACATGATGAAGATATGAGAATCTGCACATTTTAGCATATGGCAATGAATGTAATAGTTCATGAATTTATTTTAATCTGACAATCTGGCACTCATCTCTTTGTCTTTCAGAGAAAGCTCTCAGAAGCCCAGTGTACAAAGCAAATGCTGAGGAAAACTGACAATGCTTCAAGCAGATGGCACCATGCTTAGGAACAAACTATACTGGACTCAATAGGTTCTGATATTTGAGCTACAAGGCTGAAATTTGGATTTCGAATCATTGAAACAATATCATCCTAATCAAAAGGAATGATCCCCAAGCAGCTTCTCTTGGGAACATCAGCTGTTGCAAACACAAAAAGGCTGATACGGTCAAGCAAGACGACAACTGTTTCTGGCTCTGGCAATCATGCACATGGAACCATATGTTTCCCCCAGTCTGATTTCTATGCAACAGATTCAAGAAATCATTAGCAGTGAAGCATACAAAACATCCCTCTGTGTGCAGCAATCCTTGGATAGTGAGGAGAATATCATTTTAGATCATTTTAGTGCTCAGCCAACAACTAGGCATTTTATGCACATGCACACGTTCACATTCCCCAACCAACACACTTCTAACCTTAACACAAACGTTCCTTATAATGCATCCATCAACACATTAGATACATACATTTAAATACATTAAAACAATCAAAGGTCTATCATCATCCAAGTCTTTATTCCACACACAGCGTTCAATCACACCTTTATAGCATTTAGGAACTTCAACTTAAATATTTGCGCAAAATTTTTCATAATCCAAACCCATTCAATTTATCTCATGTTTTCTCTCACAAATTTTTAATAAATTTTTCTTATGTGCGTGTATTTTTCATTGACCTGCAGAAAAATAAAAAAGATGCACTTCAATTACCAATTTTACTCGTTGTTACCTCTTGTGTTTTCTAAATCAGAATTCTATCAAACGCTTTCTCAGTCACATTATAGGCTTAGCGCTTTTTCTTGCAACCTTTCTCATTGAATAGGAGAATAGTAAATAGTATACCTCAAGTCATTAGGTACAGATGTCCATTTCTCATTCACATTAAGGAAGTCACTTATTCAAACCACTTTGCAAGAAAATTGCATCCATATTCAATGCGTTTCCACTACCTATCACCAGCAAACATTACTGATGATTCTTTGTCATTATTGTTCTTACAGGAATCTCTGAAATATCCTTTTCAGCATTCCTCACTTCAGTTTCATCTCAAATAATTGCATCATTTTATTTCTTATTTAATTTACTGTGTTGGAAGCTCCTTGTTTAGTCCTTTTTACCTACTTTGTCTCTTTTAGTTTCAGCCAAGTTTTTCTTGACTACATTATTTGCAACTGTCTTGCCTCCCTATACACATTATACCCTACCTTTCTTCATCTTTTTTGTAGCAATCATTCTCCTGATTTGGTTCATCTATCTCCTATTTTTCCTTCTTCCCCTAAGCATCCTTCACATGCTTATACAGCATTCTGTAAACATCATTCTTCTCACTTTATTTTAGGTGGTCACTGATAAATGAAATAAATATATTTTAATTTTAATCACAAGTCTTATTTAATTTTTAGACAGTGGAAATACCGGATAAAATTTAGTGGCTGAAGTAAGCAGATTTGAATAATGGCTAGATGAAAAACTGCCAACAAACCTTGCATATACTCTTTCAGGATAAAGTATATCATAATAATGCATTAAATATTTATTTATGCAATTTATATGCTGCATTAATCATATTAGATTTAAGAAGTATGTAATGTGATAGCATACTAATATAATATCTACATAATAATCTAACAAATTTAGTATAATCATGCAATACAATAAGCACCATAATACACTAGATGGCACCACAACTTACTCAGAAAACTGTTATTCTGTTCCCTAAAGACCTTCCAAAACAACCAGATTTTTAGAGTTATCCAGAAGATCATGAGGGAAAGAACTTTCCTCACTCTTTCAGATGCTGTTGCAAAGGAAAGTTGGATAAAAGCCATCCTACAAAAGGCTTCTACCTTATTATTCCAGTATTTATTGTTTGTTAATTTGATTTATATAGCTCAACTGTATGACATTGGATGGCTTCAACAATTTAAAGACATATGACTCCAATGCAAATTAAATTAACAAATTCCACAACTGGGGTTTTAACAACATCTACACTCAACATGGCCATTGTATAGTCTCCATTACACTTCTAAATCCCCACATCTGGTAGCAAATCCAGTTTTTAAAGTGTTGTGGAAAGCTGGTAGATTTGGGGCCAAGCTGATCTCTGGGGGGAGGGGGAGAATGATGTTCCATAGGGCAAATTCCATGACAGAAAAGGTCTTCCTGGGTCCCACCAGATAATATTCTCCAGCAGTAGAAACTATGAGATTAGAAGAACTTCCAATACTTGTGTGCTCTTTTAAGAGTAGCTCAAACCCCATCAAAAATCAAACAGCTATTAGTTCCAGGAGGACAATGATGTTGACATTTCCTACATCAATCTCCTTCCACAAGAAAAAGAATGTGTGGTTTCCATAACTAGGCCTGCTGCCAGGCTGCCAGGGATCCAGATAATCTGCTTTTTCCAGGATAATTTATAATTGTCCCCTTTAGTGACAATTAGAAATAACTATTATTTGGGGCTATTAAAGAACTGTAACTGTTAATTATTAAACAATATACTGGTTATACAAATGTATTCCTCCCAGAGTACGTAAATCACTTTAGTAGTAGGCAAACCATCTTTTTCTGGCTGCTGGGATCTTCTACTCCTGCAGTGAGATACTGTTTATTGCCTGGACCAATCTTCTTGTACCCCACCCTGAAATTTTAACAAGCAAGGTATCCCTACAGGTGATATAGCTGACACTATGGAAAAACTTCTCAACCACCCCATGCTCACAGACTGAAAAAATACCAAATAAAATAGTAAAGTATTATCTCTGTCACACACACACACACACACACACACACACACACACGCTCTTAGGTTTTTGACTTAGAGGCAAATATGAGAATTTTTACATAGAGATATCCCATTAAATTGTTATAGAACCGGTCATCCTTCTCTAAAAGGGTCTAGATTAAACATTTGGGACAATATTTAACAGGCAGAATAATTAATCTTTAGCACTCTTACCACCACAATAGAACCTTGAACCTGAACTCATACCCATATTTGATTATCACTGACCCTTATTCTCAGCCAGAATCAGGTATGTCTTCATTCACTATATCTCTGAAAAACTCCTCAATATATCAAGAACTTCCTTGATTAGTAAGCAGGGAGAGCAATCAAGAAATTTGAAATATCAAACCTGTAAAGTAGACCATCCTAAATTGGTCCTTCCTCCCAGTAAAGATTGACAGCCCTAGTACCCACACTTCCCCTCTTTAATTCCTGTTTCTCCTTTTAAAATCTTTTCTGTTTTTGTTACTTTGCATTTCATCTTTGTTTGAAATTTAATAAAATGGGTGTTGTTACACGTTACACAACAGACATTTTTTCTTTTTCTAAATTAGACTGATTCGGTTGGATTAACAGGGGCGTAATGAATCTAGCTCTAAGTTCCTGATAAAGTTACATTGTTTGCGATGGCCTCAAGGAAGATATGAAAGCACATACTGACAAATAGCATAGTTAATATTAGAGAGAATGTATTGAACTGATATGGATTGCTGCAATGTTATATGAAGTCTGCTAAAAGTTATGGTTGCAAATAAATTATCATTATAAAACAAATTAGTTGAAAAAACAAAAAAATATCCAGAATTGAATTATTTTGCATGTATTCATAGATATGTGAAATTGAATCTGCTTCTCATGGCAACTTCAGATATGTCTTATCACCAATGCTGCTTCCCTGCCTTTTGTATGAACACATACTGTTCTCCAGAAACGTCTACCTAGCTATGATGGAATGTTTCAAATTTGGCTATTTTGAGGATGTTGACAGTTCATTAAAATATTAACATTTCTTAGATCTTTATACGATCTTTTACTTGAATATTCAGATATTTCCAAAATGTTATATTTTATGTCATACCGTGTTTCCCTGAAAATAAGACCCTGTCTTATATCTTTTTAAACCCTGAAATAAGCGCTTGGCCTTATTGCCATGCGCTTTAAAGCCTGATTATCTTTTTTAAAAATTGATTTATATGCCGCCCTTCTCCGGAGACTCAGCGCGGCTTACAATGTGCTAAGCATTGGGCTTATTATCAGGGGATGTCTTATTTTGGGGGAAACAGGGTAGTACACCAGACCATAAAAATATACTATTGACCTGAGATTTAACATGGAAGCTTAAAAATGTTATCCAGAAATAAAAAGAGAACACTAACACCAACATTAGGACATAAAGTCTGGTGGTCTAAAAATCTAATAAAATAAATAATAAATAAATAGATTGTCCATTTTATATACATTATTTCGAGCAGCTAAAATTGTATTTATCTAGTCTAGAAAATTTATTAATACTGTATGTGAAATTATTTAAAATACATTCTAGCACTGTGAATTTTGGGGGGGAAAGAAGTGTCTTTACATTCAGATATGGAAACATTTATGCTATAAATAAAAAACTACTGAAGTTTGTGGATAATTATTTAGATAATAAAGATATTGACCGATCATAAAGATGATAAAATATTGAAATTGATGAAATCTATAACTTACTAAACTCTCCTTATGTTATGAAAATATTTTAAGTTGCCCTGTTTTTTCAGTTATTTTTTTTAAAAGCTGACATTTTGGATATTGAGGTTCACTTAATTACTAATAGTATTAAGATTAAATGCATATAGATCTAACATGAATGGAAAGAAAAAGAGACTAGCTTAAACTAGAAGTTCAGTTTGTAAGATTTGTCATACAACTGTAATAGTGCAACTCTCTTTAAATTGCACTTTGTTCACTAGAATTTATTTTACATAATTTCACATACCATTATAACATAATATAGATCCAGCAAAAGTTTTTCTTCAATCTAAAAACATGCAATTGTAAAATAGAAGGCTGTTGGTATTTATTCTTTCTAACACACGTAAAATTAAATGTGTGCATATATGTCTTTATCTGTCTATTGTGTCTGTATCCATACACAAACACACATTCATAATTATAATATATTGCAGCAGCAAGCCTTTAAAAATAGATATTTTCTACAAATTGCAATTTGTATTTGATATATATATATATCAATAAATATATATATTCTATGCAATTGGTAGAAAATGTCTATTTTTAAAGGCTTGTTACTGTGTGTGGATACAGACGCACACATACTGAAATTGAGAAAATCTATAATTTATTAAACTCTCCATATGCTGTGAAAATATTTTAAGTTTCCCTGTTTTTCAGGGTTTTTTTTAAAGCTGACATTTTGGATATTGAGGTTCACATAATTACTAATAATAGTAAGATTAAATAGATATAATCTAACATGAATAGACAGAAAAGGAAAACAGTTTAAACTAGAGTTTAAATCATTTTTAATATGATTTCTTTCTACTTTTAAGGAGAATTTTTGTGGGAATGAAGTTTAACATTTCCTAATATCCTATACAAAATTTTGAAAGTCCATTATTTTGACAGTATGCAGAAGTAAAGTGAAGCAATTCATTCTGTAGGCTTTTGACTGAACAAATTTGCCAGTTTCTGCAAATATCTTCACCCAAAAACAATTAGAAAAAAATGTTATGAGAAAAAAACTTTAATGCAGTAATTCCATAGGATGTTGAAAAATGACCAATGAACTAGAAAGTGGGGGTGTCTTTGAGAGTCCGAATATCACTCATATTATTATTATTAGTTAGATTCAATGCTGCCATTCTGCTAAGAGATACTATTACAATTGAAAATAGTATTTAATTAGCACAGAATTTCACTTATTTCTCAGATTGGTTCCAGATTGGTGGAACTTTTCAGAAAATTTGAGTGATCAATTGAGAAGCTAGCAATTTATATGTCATTTTATACAACCCAATGTAAATTCATTTCACAAAATTATTACAGATCAAGATGCATTAGATACTATAAACTCATTCCTGAGCAAACATGCCAAAAATTGTACTGTTAGCTTATAACACGCTATATGTACAATCAAGAAATAAAATCCCAGTCCAGAACATATCAAATCATAGAGAAGTCTCACTGAATTTACTTCTGAGTAAATATAATTATGACAGTACTACACATATATTTATTTCATATGTGTAAGTTACAGAAAAGTTTTCACTTTCTCTTTAACGCCAAATAATTTATTCAGATTTGGAAGTCTCTTAAATGATAAATATATTTCATTTAATAACCTCATATATAAATGTTGTTAATTTTTTTAGTTTTAGGTATCACAAGTTCAGACTGTGGTTGAAGCAATTTGGATTAGTTTAATAAATTGCATATGAAAATATCCATTTTAGATTGTACTATTCATGTGCTCCAATGAACATTCATGTAATAAGACCCAACTTTCTATTTAACAACAAAACAAAAATACATGGATCAAGAGGTGTAATGTTCAAAGAGACAAGAGCTAAAGGAAATATTGAAATTTTGAGTGTATCTATAGGTATGGAAGATAGCAAAAGGCATTTTGACATAAAAAGGAATTATGATTATCTATAATATAATTATGTTGTTTAGTCTCAGCCATAATTATTTTTATTTGGCCAACTTTAAGTTAATACATTACATTATCAGAAATAATGATTAAACTTAGCAATTTATTATCAATGTTAGAAATATACCAATCCATGAAGCAGTTGTGCTTCCTTTCTGTGGCTTGTACATAGAATTGCACCATTAAATTCAGAAGAACATCTTTTTAAGCAAAGGAAGCATTTTTCCACTAACCAGTCCTACCCAGAGTAGTCAACAGTAGTAATGAACCGAATATTCTAAAACCCTACATCTGTTTCAGTTCTCCAATAGTAGCTTTAGTAACTTTAGTATGTACAGTTCTACGCCTATAACAGTAATCCATTTACACAAATTTATTACAAAATTCAGTAGGAGCAGGATTAGATCCTTTGTTAATGTTAAATAAATTGTACGGCTTTGATGACTACAGAGACAGTTTAATCTTGCATTTCATACAACCTCAAGCTATTAGATATCACATGGTTGTACAATATACATTTTCAAATTTGATTTGCTTTGTTCATGGGAGTAGCCTCAGGATAGCAACATTTCCCTGCAGTCTATGAAATAATTCTCAAATAATGAGTTCATCTGGCAAGTAACCACTGTTATTTGACCTTTACTTGAAAGAGTACTTTGTTTTCACAGCTTTGAATTCAGAGATAATTTCAATCACTTTTTTTTTGACATAGATATCTTCATTCCATTTCTTAAAATGATTGTGGATGTCACCAGCTTCTCAGCATAATTCAATCACGAGAAAATGAGGTAACATACTGAGATCAATTACCAAACAACAGAGTCTTCACTACGTATTCTAATAAAGTATAATCAATATACTCTACATATATAATTAATATACCAAGATCCCTTGTTTTCAATGAAGAAATATTAAATGTGTAAACAGGTAATCAAGTTTTAAAATGCTTCTTTTGGTTGAATTATAAATGCAGTATGAAACCCTTGTTAGTCAAACAATGCTGCAGCACTATCTGTTCTTATCCAGAAACTCAAAGGAATTTACTCCTGGGAACAAATGTATAGGATTGTACTATTTATCTGTTGAAAATCTGTGAGAATCCTAGATTAAGGATTATGAAGGTGCCATCCTGGTAAAAAACATATAGTTTGGTAGGCATACATGAAAGATAAAATCAAGAGAAAATTATAGCTTTCAACTCTGCTACATGTGTGTATGCATGTAAATGTTTTTAATGGGGATGGATTTAAAAATATAGTGTAAAATTAAGATAACATTCTAATTCAGATAGTTTTTATATTTAAAAGGGTTTTATGCAATTATACAAAGCTCAGTTCAGGTGCACTTAGAATTGAATTTAATTTGAAACATACAAAGAAATTTCAAAAGGAATTTTACCCAACAAGATATTGTGAATATGTTATTACATTCTTATTTGAATGCTCTTTTATTTTTTATTATTCTCCTGTTTAAGAGGGTTGTCAAGATTGTTGTTGCTATATTACAACTCACAAGAATTTCTACTAACAGCCACAATTCCACGGTAAAGCATGATTTATCACAATTGTCATTACACACCAATAAATTTGTTGAAACTGAAAGAACAATTTATAGGTTATAAAAGAAATAACTTGACTTAGAAATCAGTAGCAAATGTCATTAATTTGTGATTTGATCAATCATTATGTTATCCTGTCTTTTTGTTTTTTAATTAAAAAAGATATATCTATCAACTTCATATATGTAATGCTAGTTCTCTGTGAAGTTTTTGCATCAGCTGAAAAGATGAGAAAATATTTATTCAATAGGTCCTGAGCCGGCTTTTCACAACCAGGTAACTATTGCAAAAATATAGGTAGTCCTCGACTTACGACCACAATTGACCTCAAAATTTATGTTGATAAGTGAGACATTTGTTAAGTGACATTTGCACCATTTTACAACTTTTCTTGCCACAGTTGTTAAGTGAATCACTGCAGATGTTAAGTTAGTAGCATGGTTGTTAAGAGAATCTGGCTTCCCCATTGACTTTGCTTGTCAGAATGGAGATCACAGACCACGGGACACTGCAAAGGTCATAAATATGAATCAGTTGCCAAGCATCTGAATTTTGATCACATGACCATGGCGATGCTGCAAAAGTCATAAGTGTGAAAAATGGTCATGTCACTTTTTTCAGTGATGTTCTATCTTTGAATGGTCACTAAATGAACTGTTATAAGTCGAGGACTACCTGTAATGGTAACAGCTGTTCCTGATAAAATATATTAATCAAATTAATTTAGCAACAGCTTTTCAAAAGGGATATAATTTGGAGTCACAATTCATTTCTAAAACACTATCAACTGAAAATGAAAACAGAAATATACTGTATTATATATACAAATATCCTATCAAGGGTAATACATTATTTTAAAATAATAAACTGCTGAATGTTATTTACATTAATTCTGCCAGTTTAAAACTAAGCCTTATTTGTGACCATAGATATGTCAATCTGAATATCACATTCACATTTTGATTATTTCCTATCAATAGCATTGTTTCTTATAACATTTGAAACCACTTTTTTCCTAAAATATAGCTCCTTGTCCTGATACTATGTTTAAATATTAAACAAAGTATTGGGAGAAAAGCATGTCAGAAAGACTTTGGGGATTTGATCAAACTAGATTTGAAACGTACTTACACAGAGATTGCCAAAAAGTAACGTATGGGAGAAAGCCCTACTGGACCAACTAATTATTTCTGAATATACATACATTATACTATGGTGTAGTAATTAAGGTATTGACCAGCACTGCAGAAACTCTGTTTTCTGTCCACCATCTGCCATGGACTGTGCTACTTTGGCCATTCATTTACTCCTAGCCCAATTTACCTTACAGAGTTGTTCTTCTAGCAAAAATGGTATAGAGCACTATATACAACACTGGAGCTCCTGAATGAAGCAAACAAAGAAACAGACTACTCTATAAGAAACTATTTGACAGAACTGGCTAAAATCTACCTAGTACATTTTACCTAGTAATCTACCTATTTTTTTTTACTACCTAGTGTATAGCTTTGAATAAAACTGGCAAATAAAATACCAGGAAAAGTGCAAATCTACAGGATTCACAAAAGACTGATGAGTTTTTAATTTAAAATTTAAAATTTGATTGGAAAGCAACTTTTGCTGATAGAAATCGTATATAAAAATCATTAAGGCAGATGTATAAATTGTAG